>OX393580.1:10377748-10536102 GCA_947652605.1 Elmis aenea
CCCGACATAGGAGTACGTGTGGATAACATTGATGTGTGTCATTCTTGACAAAGAGGTTCAAAAATTTAATGTGTAAGTAAAAATATGACTTGATTGCTTACCATTATTGAAAATGTTGTCGTTCAAAGATAACGTGGAATTTACACTAACTACTAAACAACTATTTTGCAATATTCCGCAGTTGGGATGAAAATCGGCTTTGCCGTAATCATCAGCGAAACCAAACTTTCCAGAATTCGTGTGGATACCATCAACAAAGGTCGCATCAGTTTTATACAGACGTTCGCTGACGGCACTGAGATAGAACAACGGCCCGGCCGCGTCCAAGCCGGTTATCCTGTAGAATTTCTCTCCATTCTTACTAATTTGCACTTGTTTTCCAGCTATCCCGGCCACGTGTGCTCCCAAAGAAAATCCAATCACGTGAATCTTGTTCAAAACCAAACCGGATTTCACTATCAGGTTGGCTACGACTTTCCCCACCTTGGGGACGTAACATCGGGATAGCGCGTAATTCAAATACGCGTAACGAGTCCAGTCCACGACTATAACGACGTAATTTCCTTTAGACAAATATGCGTTTTTGCTATCGATTATCCATTTGTGTGTGTAGTTCTGTATCCAACTGTGTATGATGATTTTTACCTGAAGTGTTAGATTCAAGGCGCTAGAGTCGTTCGCTGTTATATACACCGGGGTGTCGCGATTGTTGTTCGTGTACATTAGGAACCGCACGTCATCCTCGGTGAAGTTGCCACATACATTTGAGTGTATAAGTGCGATGTTGTTGTGTATGTTGATGATATCTTGTAGAATGTCCTGGGCGAAGTTCAAACCGTTTGCTGAAAAAAAAGATAATTTTCAACTTTTTTTTTATTATGAAAAACGTTTATGTTTAAAGTAAGGTAGCCTAATGTGAGACCGTTCCTAATATGAGACCCTAGACCAGGGGTGGGCAACCTTTTGTATAACAGGGGCCAGAATAAGATTTACGTTTCGTCCGCGGGCCTTAGTAGTTAATGGACGCATTTTTGTTACTTGTATTTTTTTCTGAAAGCCATCGAACTGCACAATAATGTTGGACATTTGTATAGTCATTTTCAAGTACAATTAGCAATTCTCGAAATTCTTGATGACTTAATGCAGATTTTTTAATTGTGTTTATACAATTAGATACGACATACATTACGTTTTCTAATTCCATAGATTTTGCGCATAGATTTTCTTGATGGATGATACAATGACAAATAAATAATTTAGAAAAATTCTCTTCTCCTATTTTTTGTTTAAATAAGGCAATGACTCCCTTATTTTATTTTTTTATTACCTTTAGTAAATAAATATTAATTTTAATTAAATATTTCACTTTAAAACTATGCGACTATTTTACTACGACACTACGTGACTACACGGGGGATTCCACGAACAAAGAAACGAATTGTCGAACATTTCCGACGTTAAACGATTATTGAACATATCCGAAGTTTCTGCGTTACGACTTTCTATGTTACGACGTTAGTACTAAATTATGAACAAAGATAGCTATGTGTGTTTAATTTAAATAAGACGAATTATATCGAAAATTAAACTGTAGATCTGTCCTTTTTCCTTATGTTAGGTTCTAACCTAATCATTTTCTTTCAAATTTTTGTTTTTGAAAATATTTATTTATTATTTCTTCTAAAGATCTCGCGGGCCGGATTAGAACTTAACGCGGGCCGGAGGTTGCCCACCGTTGCCCTAGACGATATCCTATACAAGGTGCCCATTTTTCTAACCTGTTGTATGGGTAACTCCGTTAATATTAGAGATACAGAAACGTTTAAATTAGTAAATTTGTGCAGACTCCGTCATTAGAAGGTGAATTTTTTCCCAGTCACATAAGGGTTAAACTATTACTTTTTTTGTCACTTTGCTAAATATATGATGTATGTGTTTCTTTATCTAAATGGATGTTATTATTGAAAGTTTTTACCCTTATCAAAAATAGTTTCGTGGTGTGGGAGCGATCTAATAAAAAAAATATATATATACAGGGTGCCCATTTTTCTAACCTGTTGTATGGGTAACTCCGTTAATATTAAAGATACAGACACGTTTAAACTAGCAAATTTGTGCAAAATTTAAAGGGAAATCTGATGCCATTTTCAAATTTGACCTACGTCATCAACTTTTTGAAATATTTTGAAAAAACTGAAAAAGGTCGATTTTTTCAAACTTAAATAATTCCGGAACCATATGAGTTAGAACCAAAATAAAAATTGGCTATTATAGATGTTTTTACGTAGATTTCAAATATGTTAACGAAATTTTCATAGCACTCGATTTCCGAGTTCTAGCACAAACTTGCATTTTTTTAAATGGAAGTCATAGTTGGCTATGGTCTTATTAAAAAGGTTATTTTTTTCTCGTTTCAATGATATAAGGGTTGTAATGCTTTACTTTTGTAGTTTTTCTTTAAATAAGCAAAAATCATTTTACATGTTCACTGCCTACTAATAGATGGGAGTCATCCTGTGTTGATGTTCTTTTTTTTTCGATGTGACATTTAAGTGTTGTCTCTTTTCTATCTCTGATAATAACCGAGATACCTTGTGTGGGCATCGAAAATAGGCCACCCTGTACATTCTAATCCAATTAAAATACTAATACAATTATTTACATAGTGTGCTGAGAATTTTTAGCGTGTTTAAAAGTGCGCCGCGACATTGTAAGGGTTAAATAGTATATTATATACCAAGGTAGAGAAGTCAAGTATTATAGCCTGAGGGCTCAGATTAGATCACGAGGCGCGAAGCGCCGAGGGATCTAAGGGCTCGAAGGCCATAAGACTTCTCTACCGTGGTGTATATACTATTTTTTTCACTACTAGTAAGACAAACCCATTTATGTTATGTACGCACTTTCTAACCTAAAATATAAAAAGTTAAGTACCTATCTATTCTATAGAAATATTGAATCTGCGTGTTACTCATCTTGCTAAATCACTATTGTTATTAAAAAACATTGTTTTTAAGCGATGGTTTCATCTAAAATACTGACATTATTAAAACTTTTCTTTTTTACGTTGTGTCAATCGACGGTGTGGATATTGACAACCGTCATTTATTACGGCGCGAAAGTCGTGTTATTTAAATACACCAAAGTTTTTAAAATTAAATTAATTTATTTAAACAACGTTTTAAATGCTAAAATACCAATAAAGAGAATTTCTCCATCATACTAAATCGTCCTATAATTTTTTTTTCTTTAAAACTACAACAGCATTATCAAAAAATATAAATTTGTTCATTATTCACCAGTGGTTAATAATGAAAAATTGTTTACCTGTAACCATGCATAGGTAGGGAAATTGAATTTCACGGCATTCTAATATACGTCATAATGCTACGCTATATTACTAGTAGTGAAAAAACATTATTGTTGTTGCTACGCAAAAATTATTTGCAACTGAATATGTATCGCGCATTTCATTATCATAGTGCATTTAAGTATATGTTTTGCAAAGATAACAGAAACGCATTTGAAAACGTATTAGAAAACCTGGCCCCGTACAAAACTAATGTTTACAAAAAACAAATGTGTCATGGTAGTAGAAATTTAATTTTTAAACTAATGCTTTAAGGAGGAGGTCATTTATTAATCTGGCGAAAAAGGAAAACAAATTAGCATTGCATATCGCCCATAATCTTGCATAAATGTGTTGAAGTCGAAGTGGTGTCTATTGTTGTCTAATTCAGGGCCCGATTTAGCTTTATTGCCGCTCTGGGCAAAAATGATTTTTGCCACTCTTTATATTTAATAATTTTTTTTTTTTTTAAATATATTTTTTGACACTGAGTGTAATTTTTGCAGGTATTTGTTAAACAACAAGTCTTTTGTTTCATAAAAAATTCATAAAGCTGCAGTAACATAAAATGAAATATACAGGGTGAGTCACGACGGCCACCATGGAGTTTTATCGTCAAACGGTATATATTTTCAAACTTTTGTGGCTGTTAGATTATGTAAGTAAATAAGGGCTACATTTTAAAAATATTTTCAAACATAGAGGTTGCTCCAAAAAAGAGTGGCATATCATAGTTGTACTTTTTCTTATGGAACACCCTGTATATTCTAACATTTTCGGATTCCTCTTTAATTTTACTTCTAAAATGGTCAAAGATTGTACGGGTCTAAAGTCAACCGTTTTCGTGAAACTTGCATTTTCATGAAAAATTTTGGGTGTTGTATTTGAAAAAAATAAGTGATCTATATTTAAAGTTTTACAAGTTTGACCAAGCGTAAAAAACGCCCTGTATAATATTTTTAAAATGTAGGTAGTGCAAAGTATTAAATAATCTATTGTCGATTTAATCTCCAAGCGAATTTCTTTAGATTTTTTATTGTTTTTAATTGTTGAAACTTTTTGAAAGTAGTGTATTTTCATACAAATGCAATTTTCACGAAAACGGTTGACTTTAGACCTGTACAACCTGGGACATTTTTAGAAGTAAATTTAAGGGGAATAAAAAAATTTAAAAATATACAGGGTGTTCCATAAGGAAAAGTATAACTTTGATATGCCACTCTTTTTTGGAGCACACTGTATGTTTAAAAATATTTTTAAAATGTAGCCCTTATTGACTTACATAATCTAACTGCGACAGAAGTTCGAGAATATATGCCGTTTCGCCATAAAACTCCGTGGCGTCCGTCGTGACTCACCCTGTAAATTGTATGGTTTAAACTGTTTATTGTGAACCGTGCTTTTTTATGTTTAATAAAATAGTAACTCGTTAAATGCTATTGGTTTATTACATTTTACAGCATCGAGTCATTATGACACGAAGGACTACAAATGTGTAGTGTAAAGGAGGGAAACAGCAGGGTTTTAATGAAAGGTTCAATAGTGCAGCAAAATTCAACAAAATGAAAAATTGGAGGAGGCAGATGTAAGAATCAGTGGTGCACCGAACTAAATGGATCTTGGCATTTAACAAAAATAAGCTAAAATTTAAAAAAAAAGTGTACTTACCCAGCACAAGCGACGCAGACAAAGTCAGAAAGATCAAGTACATCTTGAAGTTAAAGGACTACAATACACGCCATTACGACTTCAACAAATTTATATACAAAATTGTGGACCACGTGTGATACTCATTTGGTTTTTGTTTTCGTCAAATTATAAAGTGACCTCCACCACAAAACCATTAAGTCTAAAATTTGCAATACTTCAACCGTGAAGATAATGTCGTTTCTTAAAAATATTGGTATTTAAATATTTAAATAACTTTACAGTAATTTACCCAAAGTTAATTACTTTTATCTAAACAGGGTGCCCATTTTTCTAACCTGTTGTATGGGTAATTCCGTTAATATTGGAGATACAGAAACGTTTAAATTGGCAAATTTGTGCAGAATTTAAAGGGAAATCTGATGCCATTTTCAAATTTGACCTACGTCATCAACTTTTTGCAATATTTTGAAAAAACGAAAAAGCTCGATTTTTTCAAACTTGAATAATTCCGTACAGTAACAGTAACAGTAAAGCATAACAAACCTGATATCATTGAAACGAGAAAAAAATAACCTTTTTAATAAGACCACAGCCAACTATGACTTCCATTTAAAAAAATGCAAGTTTGTGCTATAACTCGGAAATCGAGAGTGCTATGAAAATTTCGTTAACATATTTAAAATCTGCGTAAAAATATCTGTAAGAGTCAATTTTTATTTTTGTTCTAACTCATATGGTTACGGAATTATTCAAGTTTGAAAAAATCGACCTTTTTCGTTTTTTCAAAATATTGCAAAAAGTTGATGACGTAGGTCAAATTTGAATTCAAATTCTGCACAAATTGGCTAATTTAAACGTTTCTGTATCTCCAATATTAACGGAGTTACCCATACAACAGGTTAGAAAAATGGGCACTCTGTATACAGGGTTCTTGTTTGTCGAGGGCCACTACCCCCATAGTAAACGGTAAGAGTAACGACTTCGGTTAAATTGGGGCAAAGTTGTATATTCAGGTGCTTAATAATTTGATGCAAACAGAACTTATCTAGCTTTTTTAGTTTTTGAGATATAGGGAAAAAAGTAAAAAAGTGGATTTTCGTTTTTTGCCCGTAACTTATTCATTTAATGTCAAATTTTATTTCTGTAAAAAAAAAATTCATAGTCAATTCTTGCAAGGAATCAGAATCCCCAATTATATTTTCCGTGCGACGTTTTTTTTTTTTTTTTTTTTTTTTTAACTATCATCAGGTCAATTTTTTCTTATGGACGCTATATCTGATTTTAACGCCAGTTTGTAGAGAATTTTTTTCTGAATTCGATAATGTATAACACTTCGGACTTTTTTGAAACAATTGTTAAAAATGGCGAAAACAAATATTTTGTTTAAAATAAATCCTAATCGGCATGGTAAATAATTGTCTTTGTCCCTTTTTCCTTGAAAGCACGTAAGTAAACTGCATAAAATTACTATTAAAGAGATTTAATTAAAAAAATAGGTAATAATAAATATGTTAGGAATGCATTAAATTGTTCACTTATTAGCAAATATTTGTAGAATATTTTCTTCTGTTAGGTAATACATTTCTCTAAAATGTGTATTTAATCCCTTATTTGACATACAATTATTTGTAACAAAATTTTCATAATCAAATAATATAAGTGTTTATAGTTTACAAAAAACGTCCAGAAATCTGTTTACGCTTTTTGCTTATTAGAAGTCATTAACGCAGATAAAAGGCATAACCCGTTATTTTTTGTTACAAATACTTGTATGCCAATTAAGGATTAAATACACATTTTAGAGAAATTTATTACTTAACCCATGCCGATTAGGATTTGTTTTAAATAAAATATTTGTTGTGGCCATTTTTAACAACAATTGTTTCAAAAAAGTCCCAAGTGTTATACATTATCGAATTCAGAAAAAAATGATCTACAAATTGGAGTTAAAATCAGATACAGCGTACATAAGAAAAATTGACCTGATGATGGTTTTAAAAACCGCATGGAAAATATAATTGGGGATTCTGATTTCTTGCAAAAAGTCCATGAAAAAGTTTTTACAGAAATTAAATTCGACTTCAAATGAAATAGTTACGGGCAAAAAACAAAATTCCACTTTTTTACTTTTTTCCCCATATCTCAAAAACTAAAAAAGCTAGATAAGTTCTGTTTGTGTCAAATTATTAAGCACCTGAATATACAACTTTGTCCTAATTTAACCGAAGTCGTAACTCTTACCGTTTAGGATATCCCCATAGTGGCCCTCGAAAAACGAGAACCCTGTATACGCATACACACACACACACACACACACACAGGACACAGGCAATACAATTTCAAAATCAATCTATAATGCATAAAGAAATTGCAAATAATTTTAGTAATTGTAATTATAACGCGCACGGTAATCATAATTTTGTTAAGAGAATTAGTTATTTAAATTGGAGTCAAAAATGGTAATATGTACCTATATGCTTGACCAGTTCTCAAGGGTTAAAGTTATGACTGTGTTTAAAATTATTAACATTTTGCATTATTAACCTTCACAATAGAACTAAAAGATAAATTACGATAACAAAAATTGTTGTAACGAATTGGACGTGAGCTTCACATATACCAGTGATTCTTAACCTGTGTGGCGCGCGCTCCTGAGTATTTGAAGGGGGGCGCGAAGAAAAGTGGAATTGCAGCAAAAAAATTTATTGAACAACAAAAAAATAATAAATGGTAAATGTACAGTGCTACGCAAAAGTATGAAAACAAACTAATATGAAGAACAATATTAAATATACAGTCTGTTCTACAAAATGGGTCCAAGACTACAGCGACTTCAATTGTGATTTAACCATCAACAAACCATGTAGGAGTAATATACAGGGTGTCCAAAAGTAATGGAATATGCTGTAATATATCTCAGTAAATATCCACTTTAGGAAAAAATTTTTTGAATAAAACTTGTTTGGTACTTAGTTTTCCACCATAAGACAAATAAAAAATTTTTTTTTTCGAATAAAAGCGCAATGAAAAACAATTAAATTTTTTAAATGGAAAGGTACTTACCCCTATATTATACTCATTTGATAGAGATTTTTTCTCTCTTTTCAATGATGGGGTCACTTTAACCTTTAAGTAGTCGCACGGCGCCGCAGAGGCGCCAAGCGTTTTTTAAATCGTTGTTACATTTTTAATTATTTTTTATTCAGTAATATCTGTTTATGTATTCCTCAATTGTACTTTTAGGAATACGAATTATATAGTATTATTCATATTTCTCTATTTTACAGTCCGTAAAATGCAATTATGTGCTACTCGGCATGAACGCTATCATTTATGCCCTAGGGCTAAAAATCGACATTCGCAACAAATTTGTTCGCAATGCCATAAAAATATTTTTTCAGAGCATACAAAAAAATTGTGCAGTGAATGCTTTGCATCCAATGTTTGATTCGAATTAAAAATAAATTATTTTACGTTTTTACAGTTATGTTTTATATACAGATATATATTTTTTATATCTTATAATTTATTTAGTCATTGTTATTCTTTTTAAGATTTAGCTTATATTTCATGAATAAAGCAGTTTAACACATTTTTAAGATTTTAAGTCAAAAATATTGTTATAAAACCCCAATGGTGCCTCCGAGGCGCCATGCGAGTAGTTATGTATACACAGTACACGCGACTAGTTAAAGGTTAAAAATTAAGTTTATGCTAAGAGACCGGAGAATATCGAAAATTTAAAAGTTTGCATTAGAGAAATTACACCTGAAATGATTTGGAATGTTGTAAACGGGTTTAAAAACCGAGTTTACCATTGCCAAGCTGTAAATGGTTCTAGTTTTAACACTTATTGTAGCTTTCATCAAAAAAATTTAATTCTTATGTTGTTTTTGTTGGAAATTAATACTAAACAATTAAAATAATTTTGCGTTTTTCTCAAAAAGATGCTTAAGTAAGGACTAAAGTTTTGCATAACTAAAAATGCATGGTCTAAAACTAATTTTAAGATGAAAAAAAGTTCGATAAAAAGTCATAGGACACCAGATTTTAACGATTTTTCAAATATTAACAAGAGTAAAGTGCCCTTATTTTAAGAGATACAAAAAAAATATAGGAAAAAGTTATTTAGAATCTAAAAATTAGACTAGATATGAATTTTGACGGTGAAATTTCAATTCTTATTTTTTAAGAAATTTTAAGCACCTAAATTGCTCATATTTCAAAAATCGTTAAAATTTAGTGTCCCATGACTTTTTAATATTTTTTTTAATCTTAAATTTAGTTTTAGACCATGCACCAACTTTTATCAAGAATGAAATTTTCTGAGAAATCTATAATAAAAAACTTTTCCATTTGTTGCACTTTTTAAATGTAACAATTTCTTAAAAAATAAAAATTGGAATTAGACCGTCAAAATTCATATCTCGCTCAATTTTTAGATTCCAAATAACTTTTTCCTATAATGTTTTTTTTTTGTATATTTTAAAATAAGGACACTTTACTCTTGTTCATATTTAAAAAATCGCTAAAATCTAGTGTCCTATGACATTTTATCGAACTTGTTTTTATCTTAACCCTTTGAGTACGGATATATTTTTTGCTTAGAAAATCGGGTGTTTTTTATGGTTTTTGGGATAACATCAATCTATTCAACACGAATTAATTTTCAAATATTTTTTTTTTTTATAATTTTACCCAAAAAATGGTGGTTCCAATTAAGTACCAGTAGGTACCACAGATGAATGATACAAATTTTAAAGTATAAAATTTATTTGTAAAAAATAAAGAGAAAATATTCTTACAATGTAGTAATCACAAATAATATGCAGAAAAGTAACATTAATAATTAAAGAATACTATTTACTGTGAAATTTTAAAAAACAATTTTCATTTTTCGACAAACATAATCCTACCTTGCAACATTTGCAATGCCATCTGGTACGTCGCGGTTTATTTTTAGTGCTGCAGCCAGCACATCTGATTTTTGTACCATGGACGGGAAGATGCGCAGCTTGGTTAGTTCTCCTCTCCAAAGGTATTTGTACTTTATACCTATTTGAAGATACAGAAACACTTTTTCGTCCTCTTGGACTTATTTCTGTGTTAGCACCAATTAGACCATTTGCTACTGCTAATCGGAACTCTTTTAGAGTTAGAGTAGGTCCATTTGAGGCAGTTTTGAATAAAATAAATGAATTTACAATTGTTAGATCCAGAAAATGCCAAAAAATTCGATGCCACCATTTTTTTGACTTTCTGTCTATTTCGTAGCATGATTTTAACATATCGGATTTGTCGACATAGCCCATATGTTTATGTTCGTATAAATCGTCGCTAGTTAACTTTTCTAGATTTAAAGTTTGTTTTGACATGGTGTAGTCTAAAGAATAACAGATTGGAAAAAATAAAAATAAAGAAACAAATTCCTAGTGGTTCCGTATGGAACCACCATATAAAAACAGAAAAAAAACTGACTTATGATGTAAAACTTTGATGAACTATTACTGGATACTTTAAAGACAGGAACATATATAAAAAATATAATACTACTTACTTGATAATGTTGTTCAGTTTTTTATAACAAAAAACGATACAGCAAGACACGAAGCACGTCAAAAATGCACCAACACAATATTCACTAAAACAAATTTAATAAACGCTGATTTAGCAGTTGCAGGCTAGAACGCGCGAAACAGCAATACATGACTCATTCTCGGTGGTGGTTCCAGCGCTCGATTACTAGGACTCTCAGAATAAAATTACAAATATGTGGTTCCATAGTGGAACCACTAAGACCTAAAGGGTTAAAATTAGTTTTAGATTATGCACCAACTTTTATCAAGAATAAAATTTTTTGAGAAATCGATAATAAAAATTTTTCCCATTTGTTGCAGACTTTTTGAATGACGCTGTATAAGTCATTTTTCTTAAATAAAACATCCTGTGTATTTTTATATGTTCTTGTAGAGAATTTAATTGTCTTTCGAAATTATTACGCATGTCCTTTACCTGAAATTGACATTTTTCGAGGTATCTCGATTTTTATTAGTTTTACTAAGGCAATTAAAATATTTCGTTCATAGAGGTAAGCCGTAATTTTTCAGTGGTCCAGCCAGACCAGTAGTGCAACAGCTTAGCACTTCCAACCTTGCATGTATAACCCTCCACACCGCCAATTTTTTTAACTAATTTATTTGTTTCCAAATAAATTAAAACATGTTATGTTCGTAAAGGATATCATGAAATATGAGGTCCTTACGAGATTTTTTTCTATGAGAAAAATACATTCAAACATGAAATTGGTCCAGCCAGACCATGGTGAGCACGTAAGGGTTAAATAAGTAACAAAAATGAAGGTACCTTATAGGTTATTTTCAGTAGTAATATAACAAGTGCATTGAAAATTATCGATAATTTTTGGTAAATATGCCCGAATGCAAGTTGAGCTGAAAAAATCATTCGTGCACTTCGTGCACTCGTGATTTTTTCTGCTTCAACTTGCATGAGTGAAGATTTGTCAAAAATTATAGATTATTTGCAATGCACGAGTTATATTTTGTCAGAAAATTTCCTTCACCTAACCCAGGGATGGCAAATAGGATTTGATCAGTGTGCCAAAATAACATAAAATTTAATATAAATTTTTCCCCGTGCCAGTACCTAACCTAACCTACCCTACCTACCTACCAGAAACAACTGTCAGTTATTTCGTTCAGTATTGCCAACGTCATGATTTTATGTGTCACTAAATACATATGCAATCAGTGGCGTAGCTAGGGGTTGTGCCGCCCGGGGCGGTCCCTAAATTTGCCGCCCCTATAAATAAGGGTTGTTAATTTTTGATTTTTGGCAAAAAAGTGGGGGGAAAAGAGATTGCGCCGCAGGCGATTTTTTTTTTTTTTAATTTTAGACGTTCAAACGTGTTTTAAAGCAAGTTAGTTAATGGAGAATACTTTATCATCTTCCAAAACTACAGTTTTACAGTAGAACCTTTTCTGATTTTTTAAAAAATCAGATCGCCCCCACTCCCACGAAATTATTTTTAATAAGGGCGAAAAGTCCCTGTTACAATAGAGTTTAAAACTGCATGGAATTTAATGCCTAAAGTAAATGAATTGTTTGAAATTTTATTGAATGGCTGGTACCGTATCGTAAATTTTATTAGAAACTTGGAATTTCTGTCGTTACAAGGGAGCGGGTTTTCAGTGAAGCAAGGTCAAGTAGCCCGTTTTATCCTCTAACATCGGTAAGAATTCCTTTTTCTAAAATTAATTTTTATGAATCTAATAGCGCTAGTGCGGGAACTGATTATTATATCTACTGATCCTTCATTACCCCGAGATTTTCATTTTTACCCCATTTGGGTAGACTAAAAGTGCTGCCCCAAAAAAAGTGCCGCCCGGGGCGGACCGCCCCCCCCCTTGCTATGCTACTATATGCAATCAAAAGTTCCGTGCATCGCTACAGTTGGTATTTTATATGAAGAAATAGTAATGAACAAATTATTGTATCGATATAAGAAGAGTTGTTATTTTCTGGTATTTTTAATTTTTTGATATTTAAATAACATGTAGTTGTAGCTTGTAGATAATTAGCATACTAATTAAAAATAAATAAAACTTTTCGAAAAAAATTAAAATTTAAAAAAAAAATTATTTATAGAATTCTTTAGGGTGCCGTCGAAAATCTCTCGCGTGCCAAGTTTGGCACGCGTGCCACCTATTTGCCATCCCTGACCTAACCTATCTGTCAAATTAAAATGTTGTTTAATTTAGATAAATTAAAGTATACCACCTACTACTTACTGCGATTGTTATTATTAATAGATCATTTATAACTAATTTTTAATTCAAGAATGATATTTTAATAAAAATTAATGAACCAAATAGTATTTAGGTACATACATAATCTGTTATGTCAAATTTTACAAGTACTGTCAGAGTGGTGTGTCAGGGGTGTGGTTTAATCTATATTAAAGTAACGTTATTGGTCTCCGACATCTGTCAAAAAATTATCAAGACCAAAATATCTTATTCCCTCTCCAAATTTATATTTTCCACCAATCAAAAACTCAGATTTCTTAGAAACGACCAATAAACGCATGAAAATCTGTTAATTGCGAAAAGTAAATTATCAGTGTATGATTATGTTTATTGGCCGTTTAAAGGAAATCTGAGTTTGTTATTGGTCGAAAACGCAAATTTGACAGGAGGATCAACTCCTGGCAGAGGAATGTAAAATTATTACCGTGTAATATTGCTCCTATTGGTAGTCTCTAAAAGATTTAAGATTAGTGATTGGTTGAAAACGCAAATTTGACAGGTGATGGGAATTTTCATTGAAAAAAGTCTTTCACCAATCTTTAACCTGATTCTCATTTGTTGTTTTGTGAACCTAGCTCTCCTAATCTACACGGAAATATCCGATGTACACTTTAACTACCCGTGCTACCGCCTCTTGAGGATTGCCATAATCATTTTTATAAATACAGAACACCGTAAAATAAAAATAATTGACAATTAGGGATTTTTATAAATGGAATTTAAAACAATTTGTACTGTTCCAGAGAAAGATCATACAACAACTTTAAAGTTATTTATTTATTGTTTGGGGGGCGTCAAATAGTCTGGCGTGTGAGCACGGTCCAGCATCTGACACCAAATCTTTATAAAACACGTGTAGTAGAAAAAAAAGCAACAGTATCACTTTATCCCTTAGCGAATGGCGAAGTCGACTTAGTGCTGAGGTGAAAAGTTCCACTTGCAGTTGTAGGACAGCCGTCACCCATTTTTGTAGTTTGCGGATTCAATAACTCGCACACGCCAGATACGAACAATAGAGGTATGCACGAACTACAGGGTGTTGCCACAAAATTATCAGACAGTATGCTCTCCACAAAGTATTCGGCAGCTCGAACGTGATGGCACAGAACTAAAACAAAATAAGTTAACAATGCATAGTCAAGTCCTGGAATTATTGTATTTGTTAAGCCGCATCCAGACCAGCGCAACAGAACAGTGATCGCGGTTTTGTTTCACGTCTATGGTACCATGTACAGGGTGGTCCAAATTCGATAAGATTGCATGGGTATCTTGCTAAATGAGCAAGATAGAGAAACGGTTAAATTACCAAAAATGAGCACTTTTTTGAGATGAACTCAGAACAGTTGTCAAATATAATCTATCCTTGTCTATTTTTCTTGATTATTTTTTGTTTCCACAGCCTACTTTTTGTTTTTCATCTTTAAAAAAATTAAAAAACCTTTGTAACTTGCGTATTATTGAAAATAAATACATCAACCCTTATATACAGGGTGTCCCCATTATCACCGCGAATATTTTAAGTGGTGATAGAGGACCTTTTTCTAAGAAAAAATTTCTAGTAAATTTTTTTCCTAAAATCAAATGCTAAGCTAATATCAACACTTACTTGATTTTTTTACACTTCTGCATTTATAAGACTCTGTAGCCGAAAATATCAATTTTATTGTAAAATACCTTAATGCTTTTTAATAGAACATGAAATTATCTACAAAATTAGTTTTATTTATTTTTTGTCTACAGGCAATGGTTTGAGAGTTATAAGGCAGTTTGTACAAAAAAATGTAAAAAATTAACAAAATTTACTTATTTCTTAGACTTTGCAACCGCTGTATCTTTAAAACGAAAGGTTGTACAAAAAAACCGACGGCCCATCCCGGATAGCAAATTTTATGGGCTACAACTTTGGTTAAGTGAAGTTTTTTGAAAATCAAACCGTTTTTCCGGAAAAGCTGAAAATATGGATTAGAGTGCAAAAACAAAATTTCCTACAAATATTGTTTTGTATTTAAAAATGCTTTTAAAGAGATTGCGATTACGTAATTGAATGATGGAGGTCATTTTGAACACTTTTTGAAGTAATTTTGTGGTTACATGTTAATTTTATTGCGTCCAGATGGATTTGCATTGTTTTGCATTTTATCGTTTACGAAAAACAAAAACTCCCGTTAATTATGATATTTTGTATTGAAAAATGCCATAGCATCGGCAACATTCATAAAATTATGTATCTCATAAGTTTCAAAGCTTTTTATGAAGTTTGAGATTCTTCAGAAAACCACCCCTTGTCATTTTTTTTAAGGAGGTAACGAACAAATTTAACAAAAAATTGTAAAATTGCATATAAATAAGTTATGTAAATTTTTAAAAACGCCGCATCTTTTTAACGAAACGTCGTAGAGCAAAACGGATGCCTATTGCGGATAAGGCATTTAACGGACTACAACTTCGGTAAATATGTTGTTCAATAAAACTAAATGTATCATAGAAATGTTTATAATAGTGAAAAAGGTGAAAAAAAAAACGATAAAATGCAAAACAATGCAAATCGATCTGGACGCAATAAAAATTAACATGTAACCACAAAATTACTTCAATAAGTGTTCAAAATGACCTCCATCAGTTTCAATCACGTAATCGCACTCTCTTTAAAAGCTGTTTTAAATACAAAACAATATTTGTAGGAAATTTTGTTTTTGTACTCTATTCCATATTTTCAGCTTTTCCGGAAAAACGGTTTGATTTTCAAAAAATTTCACTTGACCAAAGTTGTAGTCCATAAAATTTGCTATCCGGAATGGGCCGTCGGTTTTTTTGTACAACCTTTCGTTTTAAAGATACAGCGGTTGCAAAGTCTAAGAAATAATTAAATTTTGTTAATTTTTTACATTTTTTTGTACAAACTGCTTTATAACTCTCAAACCATTGCCTGTAGACAAAAAATAAATAAAACTAATTTTGTAGATAATTTCATGTTCTATTAAAAAGCATTAAGGTATTTTACAATAAAATTGATATTTTCGGCTACAGAGTCTTATAAATGCAGAAGTGTAAAAAAATCAAGTAAGTGTTGATATTAGCTTAGCATTTGATTTTAGGAAAAAAATTTACTTGAAATTTTTTCTTAGAAAAAGGTCCTCTATCACCACTTAAAATATTCGCGGTGATAACGGGGACACCCTGTATTTGGAATGAGAAAAAAATAAGGAATTTAAATAGGCCATAGCCAACTATAGCTTCTATTTAAAAAAAAGTAAGTTTGTATCATAACTTTTTAACGGCCGCCGCATTTTTTTTTTTTAAATGTAATCAAACAACATAGAAATATCTAAAAATATTGTTAATAAACTTTTTTGATATTTACAACAATAACGGAGATATGCCACATTATTAATATGACAAAAAAACAGTTTTTCTCTAATATCTGAAAACCGGAAATGATATTATATTTTTGAAAACGGTTCTGAGTTTGTCTTAAAAAACTGCCCATTTTTGGTAAATTAACCGTTTTTCTAAGCGAGATACCCATGTAATCCCATCGAATTTGGACCACCATACAGGGTGGGCAAATTTCGATGTTTTAATAGGGAATCTCGGTAACTATAAGAGGTATCAAAAAACCGATCGCGCATCCTCGATCTCTTTTTTTGAGAAAAAGTTAATGGTGAAAAATAAAATTGGTTATCGTCTTTTGTTTTCGAGTTATCGCTGATAACTCGATTTTTCGACTTTTCGTTTTATGACTATATTTCGCTTGTTTATGAAAATAAACAAAAATAATTTTGACGTTCTGCAGGCACTTTTTTGATAAAAATCCAGTGGCGTAGACAATTTTTCAAAAAAAAAACCGAAATTCGAGTTGTGACATAAAGTTGTATTTTTTTAAATGGAATCCATAGTTGGCTATGACTTATTTAAATTCCTTATTTTTTTGTCATTCCAAATATATAAGGGTTGATGTATTTATTTTCAATAATACGCAAGTTACGGAGGTTGTTTAGTTTTCTTTTTAAACAAAATTATAGTAGGCTGTGAAAACAAAAACAAAACAAGGTGTAAAACCTTTATAAACTTATTTGGTAGCAGTTACGAAGGTTTTGTAATTTGTTGTTGTGATAAACATTATAAATATATAAAAATAAGGAAACAACGATAAAATCGGAATCTGCAGTAATGTAGTTTATTGTAGTTTATCTTATGTTCAAATACTTGTAATATTTATCACAACAACAAATTACAAAACCTTCGTAACTTGTACCAAATAAGTTTAAAAAGGTTTTACACCTTGTTTTGTTTTTGTTTTCACAGCCTACTATAATTTTGTTTAAAAAGGAAACTAAACAACCTTCGTAACTTGCGTTTTATTGAAAATAAAAACATTAACCCTTATATATTTGGAATGACAAAAAAATAAGGAATTTAAATAAGTCATAGCCAACTATAGATTCCGTTTAAAAAAATACAACTTTATGTCACAACTCGAATTTCGGATTTTTTTTTGAAAAATTGTCTACGCCACTGGATTCTTATCAAAAAAGTGCGTGTAGAACGTCAAAATTATTTTTGTTTATTTTCATAAACAAGCGAGATATAGTCATAAAACGAAAAGTCGAAAAAACGAGTTATCGGCGATAACTCGAAAACAAAAGACGATAACCAATTTTAGTTTTCACCATTAACTTTTTCTCGAAAAAAAGATCGAGGATGCGCGGTCGGTTTTTTGATACCTCTTATAGTTACCGAGATTCCCTATTAAAACATCGACATTTAGATGTTTTTATAGAGAATCTCGGTCTCTGTTAGATTATGTAAGTCAATAAGGGCTACATTTAAAAAATATTTTCAAACCTACATGGTGCTCCAAAAAAGAGTGGCATATCAAAGTTATACTTTTTCTTATGGAACACCGTTTATTTTTACATTTTTGGATTCCTCTTTAAATTTACTTAAAAAAATGTAAGAGGTTATATGGGTATAAAGTCAACCGTTTTCGTGAAAATTGCATTTTCATGAAAATACCTACAGTACTTCAAAAATTTTCAACATTTAAAAACTTTAAGAAGTCTGAAAAAATTCGCTTGGAGATAAGATTGGCAATAGATTATGTAACACTTTGCACAACCCACATTTGTAAAATCTTATACAGGGCGTTTTTTACGCTTGATCAAACTTGTGAAACTTTAAACATCAATAACTCATGTTTTTTAAATACAACACCTTATATTTTTTTACATCGTCTTATAGAAAATTTAATTCTCTTTCGAAAACATACAGGCTGTTTTACACCTTCAACTGATATTTTTCCATTATTAATTATTAGGGCAAAGTAATATTTTCAAGTAGGCTATGAAGGTAGACAGCGGTATTTTAAAACAATTGAAAGAAAAAATAGGAAACTTATAATTTTATCGTTTGCATACATACAAAATTTGTCTCTGCAAGCAAACTGTCTGGCGGGCGCTTGGCGCATCGCTGACTGAATGGATCGCCGGCGAGTCCTCCGGCGATCGACTGTGCAAAAATATAACGCAACTACTTACGATAATTCGAAATTTGGTCAATTGAAGATGACGTAGCGTTGATGGTAATTGTTGTCGAACAACCAGGTTGCAATATCCCACAGTTGACGTAAAAATCGGCTGTGGCGTAATTAACTGGGTAACCACACAGTTCGATATTCGTATGGATAGCATCAACAAAGGTCGCATCACTTTTAATCAGATGTTCGCTATCGGCACTGGGATAGAACAACGGCCGGGCCGCTTCCAAGCCGGTTATCCTGCTGACTTTATTTCCATTGTTACTGATTTGCAATTGTTTACCAGCTATCCCGGCCACATGCGCTCCCAAAGAAAATCCAATCATGTGAATCTTAGTCAAATTCAAACCGCATTGATTTATGAAATCGGCCATGACTTTTCCCACCTTGGGGACGTAACATGCACTTGGTTTATAATTCCAATCTGTATAATTGGACCAGTCCACAACTATTACAGTGTAATTTCCTTTAGCCAGATATGCATTTTTCATATTAACTACCCATTTTGTGGCGCTGCTTTCTAGCCAACCGTGCAAAATGATTTTTACCAGAAGGTTTTTATCTAACGCACTATAGTTGTCTGCGGTTATACGCTCTGGGGTATCGCGATTGTTAGTCGTGTACATTAAGAATAGCAAACGGTCCTCGCTGACGTTATCACATGTATTTGTGGCTGAAAGTGCTAAAGGGTTGCTTATGTCGATAAAGTTTTGCAGAATGTCCTGGGTAATGTTCAAACCGTTTACTGAAAAAAAAAGAGTTAATAATTTAAAATTTTTCACCACCGGAATCTATTTGCATTAAGCGTCGATTACATTGAGCGAGTTTACTAGCTACTTGCTTGCGAATTTACTCGCTGCTACTAAACTCGCCCAATGTAATACACTGTCAAGCTAACTCGCCGCTCGCTTTACTTTAGCGAGTAAAGTTGGAGACCGGGCTACTTTACTCGCTACTCGCTTGCTAGTTTACTCGCTGGCTAGTAAAATCGCTCTGTGTAATGTATCTGACTAGTGAAATCGCTGTGTTTAGTAGTCGCCGCAGTGCCGGTCGTGTGCAGACCCACTTTTCGCCGCCCCGTTATTCCGTCAAAATTAAATTTTGGGAAAAAAAAATATTCGCACTTTTATTTTATTTTAATAATTATTTATATACAGCGTCATTCAAAACTTCTGTAACACATTGAAAAGATTTTTATTATCGATTTCTAAGAAAATTTTACTCTTGATAACAGTTGGTGAATGGCCTTAAACTAAATTTAAGATGAAAAACGTTCATTAAAAATTGATATTACTCTAGATTTTACTTCATTTTCGATTCAAGATTTCTGGCTGTAATAGACGCGAATTGTCTATTAGTTTTGAAAAATAATTACTTTCTGATAAAAAATGTTAAATAGAAATAAGTGCAAGTATAATAAGTCTTTCCTGGGACATCGTAGACCAGATTTTTTAAGTTTTAAGAAACTTCTCTCGACACTATTATCGTTTCTCAAACTGAGATTTTAGCCGCCCACGTGCGTGGCACGCGTTCGCTCTACGCCAGGACGAGCACTGTTCACGCCGAACACAAAAAATGTTGAGAGAAATAGTTTGTGCGGGAATTAATGTTGTTGCCCTTTTATAACGTCAGTAGGTTATTGTAAAAAAGAAAAAAGGAAATCTAGAAAAGTGTGGGTAAAAGACTGGATAGCAAGAAGAGAAAAACATGGTGCACCCAATACTTTATGGAAAGAATTGAAGGACCAAGACTGTACAGCATACCGGAATATATTGAGAATGGACGGGGGCCAGTTTGATGTTTTACTGGAGATGGTTGATGGACTGATCAAGAAACAAGACACCAAAATGAGAATGGCGATCCCGACTGCCACAAATTTGGAAATAACACTACGCTATTTAGCTACTGGTGATTGATTCAAGTCACTAGAATATGTATCATTTGCTCCGCAACCACTTCTTTTACTTCTTTCGATTTTACAAAGTTCTTGTCTGTAAACGTCTTTTATCGTTTTAATTGTTGCCTCGAGCTGTTTTTCGTCTTCCCTTTAGCGTTTGGAGGTGTTCAAACATATTTTTAAAAATTTCTTTCTTACGTTTTATATTAAAGTAGTCTTTATGTTTAACGTTTCATAACAAGGGATAATTTTCGTACACTTTAAAAAATTCTATTATTTCGTGGTTATTCCACTTCATTTTGTATAACAATATACACAAAACAACGACTGACAGTGACAGTACAAAATCAGCCGTCAGCGAGTAAGCGAGTTTACTAGCTTAGTGTAATCGACACTCGCTGGGCTAGCTGCTACACGCTCACTCGCGGGCGAGTATCTCGCAAGCGAGTGAGCGTGTAAACTCGCTCAATGTAATCGACGCTTTACCGATAATTTTAACATTAAACTATAAATTATATTCTGTTTGGTAGTGATTTGATCGTTCAAAAGTTTCGTTATTTAGGTTGCATTCACCATCACCTTTGCGAACTCTTCTTAAACGATCCACATTGGTACGCTCGCGCTCCACTCGGGCTCCAGCTCCAGTGTGTTCATACTGGTCGCGCTTTAGCCGCAAGCTAAGCGCGAGCAGTGATGTAAAATTACCGTAATTTAAAATTTTGATAAATTACGGTGTTAATTTACCATTTTTTATTACCATTTTTAATTTTCTGGTATTTCATGTCGTGATTGATAATTTACGATCGTAATATATCACTTTTGATTTCTGTATTTAATATGTACCTAAGTAATTAAACTAGAAATAATTAATAAATAGTCAAAAAAATTTATTGTAAGTAACAATACGTTAAAATTAATAATAACATAAAAAATAAAGAAATATAACTAATATTTCAATACCTACATAAAATCTTTTTCTAGTTAATTTTCATTCGGATTCAAATCACAAACCAGGGTTGAGCAGATTTAAATCAATTGATTTAAATCACGATTTAAATCATGATTTAAATCAAGTGATTTTTTTAAAAAAATCATTGATTTAAATCAAGTGTTTTTTTTTTAAATTATCAATTTAAATCACAGATTATATAAGTAGATAAAATATAATATTTATAATAAAACAAAATTGTATTACTATTAGTAATTAAATACACGAAATGGTGAATAAACCATATCAATTTGCTCTTGTAAATTTGCTCTTGTAAAGTAATATTTAAGTTTGTGACGTTAGCGAAGTGAACAGTCACTTTTTTCAATTTCCACGGCACTATTGCTTCAATGACGACTTGAAGAAAAATGTTGAATATCTCGAAAAGTATGAGTTTTGGGTATAGGACATACTTAACAAACAGGGCCTATCACAGGGGGGGGGGGAGATGGGACTAATTCCCGGGGCCCGGTGTTGCCAAGGATGCCGGGATTCGAGCTAATACACAATATTTTGTTTACAAATACTGTAAAAAAAAATCGTATTTTTAATACAGAATTACATTGTCTATATTAAAATTCGAGTCTTAAATTTATACCTTTCTAAGAGGAAAGGGGGGCCCGTTTGTTGCTCTCCCGGGGCCCGAATTTTCTGTGAACGGCCCTGTTAACAAAATTTGAAGCTCTTTTAAAGACGAATTCGATGACAAAAAAATACAAGGGTTTGCATTTGAAAAAATCGAGTTACGAGCTTTTCAAAATCATGGAAGTTGCCACCTATTTATAAACACCCTTGTATGTGTGATTCAAATTTTTTCATATCGAGCGAACAGAGAAATTTTTTCTGCATTTCCATACCAAATTACAACTCTGTACTTCAAAACAACTTGAGGAGAATTTTTTAAATAAAGACTTAAAACCTTGAATAATTTAGAAAACCTGTAGTATTTTATATTGATGCAAAGCTAAAATTAAGGCGGTCAAAAATATTAAATAAAAATTGGGTGTTGTATTTGAAATATATAAGTTGCTATTAGTTCCAGAAAGGTGACTCACCCTGTATATTTAAAAATATTTTTATTGTGTTGTTTAGAAAAAACTGTATAAAATAGCATTTGAATCAACTTCATATCTCAAGCCGTTTAGCCACAATCGACCGATCCCGCACTAATGACTCACCCTGTACATAATTAATTAAACATCACCATTTAGCACTGATTTTTTTAAAATTCTTAATCATTATATTTCATTTTTCATTTTGACAAAAATTCACCAACGAATTAAATATATTGGTTATTAAATATATTAGCACAAAACAGAAATAGCATGTGAATATGTCACAAAATTCGATAATATGGTACATTTGATTTTAACCCTTTCGTCCCTGAATATAAATAATGTCTTTTGGATCAAAAATTGGATATAATTTTGTCAGTTTAGAGTCAACTTATAGTATTTCGCGACTAAAAATGAAATTATTTGTTGCGGCTGTGTACCATACTTTTTTTTTACGTTATTTGGTACCTGATGGTACACATACGTACCACACTAAAACCCTGTTGGTACACATACATACAGGGTGCGCCATTAGTGCGATAAAGTCCATTATTGCCCTTAATGTCAACTTAATAAAAAAAAGTTTTTAATGAAACTTATAGTATTTCTACACGTGCATGTTTTAAAATTAGTTTCAAGTATACAGGGGGTTTCATAAAAGTGGGGCGTCACTAAAGGTATTTTTTTTAAATTGAACACCCAGTATATTTTTGCATAATCGAATTCAGCAAGAAAATCTCCATATGACAGTATTTTGTTTTTTTCATTTTTTTGCGACGTTGCCAATTTATCTTAAAAAATCTTTGAATTTCCAGAAAAACAGGGTACAATACTTGTCAAGAGCACAACGTTATGAATAATAATTGGCATATGATATTTTGTACATACAAAGTCAAAAGGTGTAGTCACAGTCTAAATACATCAAAATTAATTTATATTATACAGGGTGTTTCTTATAGATGTGCCAACTTCCCAATTTTCAAACATCAATAACTTTATTTTTTCAAATGGAACACCCTGTATATTATTACGTCATTTTGTTGCATTTTTGTTTTTCTTCAACTTTTCTTAATACTTACCTATACCTAAAATGAATATTTTCTGAGATATTTACATTTTACTTATTCTAATAAGCGTTGTGTAGGAATTTCCTAGTTTTCTCGGAGTAGGCCCCGACTTTGACAATAGAAACAATAATTTCTGTAGTAACAAATGTCAGAGTTAATTGCTGTCAATTGTTAAAACATAAAATGAGTATAACATATTTAATAGGAATTTTCCAAAAAAAGAATTGATTGATGCGGTCTATGTTCAGGGTGGCGTATTTTCGATGCCCATACAGGGGGGGTATCTCGGTTATTATCAGAGATAGAAAAAAACTAAGTACGTAGTCTCGATTTCTTTTTTCGAGAGGAATTTATTGTCGTAAACCGATTTTTGATCTTTTTTAATTTTCGAAATATAGTTTTTTTTAATCTGTGATAATTACCGAAATACCCCCCCTGTATGGGCATCGAAAGTACGCCACCCTGAACATAGACCGTATCAATGAATTCTTTTTTGGAAAATTCATATTGCATATGTTATACTCATTTATTTATGTTTTAACAATTGACAGCAATTAACTCTGACATTTGTTACTACAGAAATTATTGTTTCTATTGTCGAAGTCGGGGCCTACTCCGAGAAAACTAGGAAATTCCTACACAACGCTTATAAGAATAAGTAAAATGTAAATATCTCAGAAAATATTCATTTTAGGTATAGGTAAGTATTAAGAAAAGTTGAAGAAAAACAAAAATGCAACAAAATGACGTAATAATATACAGGGTGTTCCATTTGAAAAAATAAAGTTATTGATGTTTGAAAATTGGGAAGTTGGCACATCTATAAGAAACCTCCTGTATAATATAAATTAATTTTGATGTATTTAGACTATGACTCCACCTTTTGACTTTGTATGTACAAAATATCATTTGCCAATTATTATTATTCATAACGTTGTGCTCTTGACAAGTGTTGTACCCTGTTTTTCTGGAAATTCAAAGATTTTTTAAGATAAATTGGCAACGTCGCAAAAAAATGAAAAAAACAAAATACTGTCATATGGAGATTTTCTTGCTGAATTCGATTATGCAAAAATATACTGGGTGTTCAATTTAAAAAAAATACCTTTAGTGACGCCCCACTTTTATGAAACCCCCTGTATACTTGAAACTAATTTTAAAACATGCACGTGTAGAAATACTATAAGTTTCATTGAAAACTTTTTTTTATTAAGTTGACATTAAGGGCAATAATGGACTTTATCGCACTAATGGCGCACCCTGTATGTACTGTGATTCCTTTCTACTCTATAGTTAATAATATTAAGATCAAACATTTTAATGTATACAGGGTGTTTCTTAAGTATTGTAAAAAAAAACGGGAGGTGATTCCTTATCGAAAATTAAGGGGAGTCTTGTACATACAATTTTTTTCTTAGACGTCTCCTTTCGGAGTTACACCCCCTAAAGGGGAGCGTAAAATTAGGTTTTTATTTTATTTCTCAAATTTGGAGAATGACATTTGGTAGATAATTTATACTTATTAAAAGGTTTCCAATGGTAATATTTTCAATCATCTCCCACCTTCACAGGGGGTTGAAAAGTGCAACCCCTGTGATTTTTTTTTATCAGGACTTTTTGGTGGGTTGAAATTTTGCATTTAAACATTTTTTTGAAAGCTTGTTTTCTTTAAAAACTTTTTTTATTCCTTAGTTTTTCTCGTAAAACCTACCGTTCTTGAGTAAAAAATAAAATAAGTAAACATGAACCATCAAATATTCCAATATAAAATGATTCATTCTTGTGGTTACCATGGTTTGTTTATGTTCATATTACTACCAGACTTCAAGAATTTAAAAAAATATATATTTTTTAAAGTAATTTAACGCAAGTCATACTATAAGCACTTTATAATTTATTCTACCCAGAACAATTTACTTTTCCTAAAAAGATAAGACATAATTGCAAGGCAAATATTTCATTGTATTATAAAATCTTTATTGTAATAACTTCAACAAAGTTACAGTTTATAACCACATCACTTACACGACTTAAGATAACGGAGAACAACAATAATCACTACAAACAACATAAATGGATCGACAATTTTATATTACAAGGTTAAAACAATAATTAAACATATAGTACGCAACTAATTATTAAAAAATAAATGAATAATTTTACTGAAACTCAAACCTGCAAGATCACCGGTTTTAAAAGTAATATTTATGGTATGCACAATATTGTCTGTGCCCAAGAATAATCGATGTATACCTGAATATGCAAAGCAAGTTTGCGGATTAGTAATAGTAAAAAACCATTGGTACTTTTCAGGTTTGTGCTACATCTAGAAATGCATTTTCCCAAAAATGGTAAACGTTGTATTGTACTCTCTCCCCCTCCCTATACAGCGTCATTCAAAAAGTGTGCAACAAATGGAAAAGTTTCTTATTATTGATTTCTTGGAAAACTTTATTCTTGATAAAAGTTGGTGCATGGTCTAAAACTAATTTTAGGATAAAAAAATGTTCAATAACAATTCATATGACATTAGATTTTAGCGATTTTAGAAATATTCGCAATAGTAAAGTGCCCTTATTTTAACAGGTACAAAAAAAGCTTATAAGAGAAAGTCGTTTAGAAAATGAAACTAGATTTTAAATATTTCACTTAAATTTTTTTAAATCGTCTCTTATAACACGATATTTTAATATACCTAATGCGTACTTCTGTTTAAAGTTCCTTTATCTTCCATGTTAATTCGATATAATATGATATTTTTGTAAAGCTTCCGTAGTACCGAACAATTTACGTAACCAAATATATTTTATATTACGGTAACTAGATTACAAATGTTATACAATGCAAATGTCACACTGATCAATAATTTGATGTTTCATCACAAGACTTTCAATGTAACACTTTAATGCGATATAATGGAACTGAATACCAATTGTATACGTGCTAACTTAATAAAGATACATTAGTTCTTTAAAATAAATAAAGACCTTCTGCAGATACTTAAACGATCTAAATTTTCTGAAATTTAACGGACTACTAACTGTTTTAAATATCTTAGGTGTCAATTTTTTTGGTGTTAGATATTACGTATAGTTCAGAGAATTAGTTTAAAATAAGTAAAAATAAAACTATCATTCTAGTTCGTTGATTGCTACAGATTTGTTTGTAATATACATATTATGATCTAAATCAAATCTTTAGGAAAACATTATCAATTTCGTTGCAAATAAAGGTCATTCCCTGTTTTTTTCGTGTGTTATTGTTATTATACTCTATAAAATAGTTCAGAAGTCCTTCGTAATATGCTCTTACTAATAAGAAAATGCAAGTTTTACCATATTTTAGTGTAAATATGTAAATGCTTATTTTTAAAAAATTATTCTGTATTATTTTTATCATTACATAATTCTTATTTTAATGTTAAATTATTTATAATTTATAGTTACTTTTAAACGAAATAAATTTGTTACATTTCATTTTTAAAGAAAACAACCATCAATTAGATAATTGCACAACTTTTAAAAATCTACGTTGTTTTTTGCTATTTATCTACTACTCGGAATAGCTTGAAATCTCTGGAAATTCATTACAATGCGATTTGACCTGTTCTGTTTAGGTTGTGGCCTGAGGCTGTTCTCGGGAGCGTGCTGGAATAACAATATTTACTGAGTAACTACATGCGTACATTTCCCCTTCAATTATAAAAACATAGCAAATCTACGTTAACTGATACGGTTCACTAGCACATAAAAATTAAAGATAAAGAAAACATCGCAGTTGTTTATAAAAGTAAGAAAAATGTATAGCAGTTAGAATATTTGTTATTTTATATTAGTTATTTTAAATTATTCAGAGCTCAATAAATAATTTGAATAACCATTCTTTTAAAGTTGTGGTTTTTATTATACTGAAAAATGCTGCGAAACAATATTTTCAATATTTTCAATATTTACATTTGTGATAGTAAGAATAAGCCATTTATTTTTAAACGAGTATTTATAGAACTTCGTTTTAAAGTGTAACACGGTGTAACCTAATTTATATTTTAGGAATAATTCCAAGTTGGTTACTATGTTCCTTCCAGCTTGTCTGGTTGTGATAGTAGAAATATTCCAATAATGCGGTATTGGGTACATTAATTCCCGTTATATTTGACGCCTTATCGTTTAATTATATTTATTTCTGAAGCAGGCAGAATCCAAATATTTCTTGCACGATACGGTTGCCTTCTTCGTTTTATCATTATATCAATTTGACAATCAGGCACTTTGTCAAACTAGTTTTTTTATTCATTATTAAATATGGATGAGGCGTTACCTTGAAAAGTTGCAAGCAATAATTAAAAAAAAACAGAGGTTGAATGTCCGTAGCTGTCACATAACCAATAATGCGGAATACGTAATCTTCTGCTGTAATGCGAATGGAAAATTACAAATGCACTCGTCGATGACATACGGTTTTACTTAAAAATCTATGCACTTTTACTTCTTCCTCTAGAATTAACTAATTCCATTTTTGCTATAGTTCTGCTTAGCTCCAAAATTATGCATACATTGTAACTTTCCGCATTTTTTAAAGTAATGAGTACGCTTGCTACACGTAAATATGTATATACAGGTTTTTTCAAACATTTATTTAACTTCACTTGTTTGTTAGGGCCAAATATTGTTATTATTGACTAACTTTTACATATCCGATAAAATTAAAACTGTGTAAGAAAATTTAATCTAAAAGGTTTTTATAAAAATGTTAACAATATTTGGAGCATGGAGCGGAGCTGGAGCAGGTATTTTGCTGCCGGAGCGGAGCAATTAAAAAATTGCAGTGTTCTAAACTCCTGGATATATTCGAAAATGTTTTTGGCCTAATATAATTATCTATGCATAAAGCAAGAGGCGAAAAAGTGCCACAGTACAGGTATTTTTGCATAGAGGGTTAGGACAGCTCTGATTAGTTACACAAGTTTGGGTAACTCAGAATCATTCAAGCCTTTTTTAAATTGATTCCTAAAAAGTTTCCTCATGCATTTAACACTTAAGGCTACTCATCTACCAATTTGTCGGGACAACCGACCGACCATTCTGATAAATTGTATAATGTGTCAACCCGACAGTTGGACAAGTTGGAACGGTCGGGTGGCCAGACCATCCTACAAGCCAACCGCCCCACCACATTCCTCTAGATAAGGACTACTAAACCGAAAATTTAACGCTATTTATAAATTTGTTATCCACAAAATGGTATCAGAGCCAAAATAATTAAAAAAAAAGTTATGACGTTTATGCTGTGTTGGTTGGACTGGTCGGGAGGTGCGTAGACAACAGCCGACACGGAGTTCCCGACGGTCGGCTCCGACAAGTTGGATAATGAGCCTTTAAACCCAACAAATAGTGGCGATATGATAGATTTACTCAAGTAAAAAAATCAAAATTAATCCTATCTTTTCTTATAATGCAATAGGTACGTATGAATGTTCTTGCCGTTTTAATCAATGATACACAGAGTGTATCAACCAATACTTTATTCAAAAAAGTAGTTACCTTCGGCTTCTATTATCTTTCCCAGCGATCGAACAACATTTCTAAGCTTTTTTTATTAAAGACTTCTTATCTGCTTTCAAAAAAGTGCTTCAACTCTCTTTCAATATCTTGTCGATTTTGGAATCGTCGATTTCGTATCTGGGTTGTCGACTGCCAAGAAGAGATGATAGTCCGAAGGCTATATTTCGAGCATAAGATGGATGGAGGAGAAGTTCCCAGATGAGTCTGGTAATCATTTCTTTGGTCGCTGTGCTATGTGGTCTGGTATTGTTCTGGTTGAAGAATGAGAAACCAACTTGCACAACTTCCATGTCTTTCCAAGCCGATGCAAATTAGTATGGATGGTTTCATCACTCGCATTAAATTGTCGTGCAAGTTCTTCACAAGTTTGATTGAATTTGACTCACCGAAGTCCGATGGTTTCCCGGAGCAATAGTATCTTCAAGAGTCTCCACATGCAAATTTTTGGAACCACTTTCGACAACAACGTTCGCTCACTGCATCATCTCCGAATGCGGAGGATATTTTTCAAGCGGCCTTTAAAGTCTTGGTACCCAGTTAAAATTTATAAAGCAAACAAGCCCGAATAATTGCCTTCGACACAGTCATACATATTAAACATTATTCTTAACGCCCAAGTAGAAATTGCCAGGACCCTCGGAAAAACCAATTTTGATCGCTTCACGCACTTTTTCGTTGTTATTAGTTATTCCTGGTTTCGGACGACCTGGAAGATCGTCATCGTTAAAGTCTTTCCGACCTCCCTCAAACCGCCTAAACCAATCATAAACTAGAGGACGAGACAATGACCGCTATACACATTTTGCATCAATTGATGCGTTTTGGTGAATGTTTCATCAAGTTTAAAATAAAACTTAAAAGTTGGGTTTTTGCCCGAACGACTTTTTCGACCGTTGCACAAAATATACTATCACACCTGGCTGCTTATGATCTGAATGTCATAAAATTTGGATAAAATATCAATGAAGGAAGTATTTCTTGACGACAAAATTTTTGAATTCGTTTTTTCTACTTGTACAAAGTTCGGTTAATTTTGCGATAGACCTTTTAAGTACCTTGCAAGATATTGCCTTTTTACCATTAATTTATGAGTTAATTTGTGTATTGATAATGGCTATAGGTGAAATAATGAACGACAACAATAAACAAAAGATAACTGCGTCAACATAGTTACATTAAAATAAATTGTCCCATAAAACTGAAATGTACACGAGAAAACGGCAGCATAATTAATAATGTAGCAATTTCAACTTTCTTAAGGATGAAAAGTTTAAAATAAAACAGAAAGCGATACAAAACAAATTTGTTCGCGGTGTTTACCACTGCGGTGTTAACGTATGCGCCAGTAGCTTCTAAAATAACTCGTTGCATTCCTCTTGTCAAGCCATCACACATATCCGTAGCGTTGAACATTATTACGTTTACTGTTTAAATTAATCTTCCACACGTTCCTCACTAAACAAGTATTATACCATAAACCGGCGGTGCTGCAACTACATTATTTAATTAAATAATATACTTTTGCATAACTAATAGGCTCAATGTGCAGTTTCCGTACGAATTAAAACAACATCAATGTTAATTTTAAAATTTCGTCCAGTTAGCTGTTAAGTTATTATAATGACATTATACATGGCGGTTCACATTCGATGGTTTTATACGAATATCACGTCTATTATTAAAGAGAGAATTATGCTTAAAACAATAATAATTCAGGATTTTTTAACACAATTTTATTTTATAAATAAATTTACATGCTTTATTTATGAGTTTTCAGTTCTTGCCAAAATTAATTTATTTGCAATTTTAACAATGTCTAAACCTAGCAAATGTTAAATATCGACATGATTTAATAATATTTTTTTATAAATTTTGATGTACAGGGTGGGCAAATTTCGATGTTTTCATGGGGAATCTCGGTAACTATAAGAGGTACCGAAAAACGGACCCTGCTTCCTCAATCTTTTTTATCGAGAAAAAGGTAATGGTGAAAACTAAAATTGGTTATCGTCTTTTATTTTCGAGTTATCACCGATAACTCGATTTTTCGACTTTTCGTTTTATGACTGTATCTCGCTTGTTTATGAAAATACGGAAAAATAATGTTGACGTTCTTTTTTGATAAGAATGCAGTGGCGTAGACAACTTTTCAAAAAAGTTTCGAAATTCGAGTTGTGACAAAGTTGTAATGTTTGGAATAGAACGCATCGTTGGCTCGTTGGCTGTGGCATCACGAATAAGAGGATTTTTTTCCCATTCCAATAATATATTATATCACGTGTGGTCGATTTATTCGTTTTCCTTACATTATAGCAAAAATTAGGTAATTTTTCGTACCTTATTTTTTTCTGTGAAAACATCAAAATTTGCCCACCCCGTATACCTGATGTTTAATTTTTACTTGTCTTATTTTTCAATGGCAACCGCCGTTTGGTTTCGTTAAAATTAACGATTGTTTTTGGTTGTGCCTTCAGCCACAAATGCACCACTTTCCTTAGGCCTCGTCTTCACTCCCAAATCTTCGTTGTCTCGAAACGTTCTTCAGAAGGACGAAACTTAGGTGCATCACCATGAAAACAAGAGACAATCATCAGAATGGTGGCACACATCTTCTCCAATCAAAAAGAAGTTCAAATCTCAACCCTTCACCGAAAAGATTCACTCCCTTCTGCGATATAAATGAACCAATTTTGGGGCATTATCAGAAAAAAGGGCGGAGCAGTGTAATATTGGAGGAGCCGAAGCCAGAAATACGCATCCATCGCAAAGGAGCAAAGGATTTTTGCCTAAAAACTTTTTCTCCTTCACGATAACGCACGCCCTCATACGAACGCTTCAACCCTTGACACCATTCGGAGATTGACATTCTAGAACTTACAGCATCCCCCATATAGCCCTGATCTTGCTTCCTCTAATTATTATGTTTATGGACAACTGAAAAACGCTTTAAGAGAACGAAGATTTTGGAGGTCAAAGAAGCGATGCATTTCTGGCTGAAGACACAACCAAAAACCTTTTTTTTCCGGACAGAATAAAAAAGTTGGTGCAACGGAAAATTGTAAATAAAATAAGGGTGATTATGTAGAAAAATGACATATCATCTGTATCTCATATTAAATTATGTATCTCAATATATTCAATATGCTGTTACTTTTTAAGCCAAGCACGTACGATAATTTGATAACGTCGTGAGTATAAATAGCAACATCTTAATTGAGCGGGCGCATTATTTGCTAGAAAAAGATAGTTAAAAAAGGTTATTTTAAAGCCCTATAAAATGGATTTGAGAATAAATTTGTAACGACTATGGCCGTTTATGTAAAAAAAAAGTATTGGAAACATTTTAAATAAAAAAAATTAAAAACAATTTATAGTTATTACGAAAAATAATCTTTAAATTGCATATGTAACGACTAAAATTACAAAAAAACATCAAGCTCTGATACCAAAGTTATTATAGTTGAGATCTCGTGTAGATATTTAAGTGGCAGACATTTCATTCAAGCTACATTAGAAAAACGTCATGGGAAAATATATTAGAAAAGGTTTTTAGGCTTTTTATTCCACATTTTAAAATTTCGTGCAACTCTTCATCCGAAAATCGTTAAAGAAAGATAAACTGAAGTAAAAAAGCAATAGATCATACTGTTCCGGTAATAAAAGCGTGTAGATGTGGCCCGCTCTAACGCTACAATTGCGTTATAGCTACACAGACGAATAATAAAATATTTTTTGGATTTTTCTCGAAGAGTACATCCACACGATCACACGATTTATTCAGCAGCAGTAAATGCCCAAATTAGCAGGTAAAACAACATGCAATATATCATTTGAAGTGGAAGAAATTATGAATAATGACAGCGTAGGACTGTAACGGTTCTGATTACTATCAGAAACCAACAAGTTATCGAAATTCGGTTAAGAAAGTTCTGTGTATTTGTTTAACGTCTCAACATTTGGGTAAAAGTAGCTTCACATTGTGCGTTTAATATAAATGTACGAAATAAAATTAATTAATTAGGGATGGCAATATGCGATTTCTGTCGTGGAATGTATTGTACAGGGTGGACCAAATTCGAATGTTTTACAGGGTATTTCGATTACCGTAATAGTTGGGCTATTTTTTTTTTTTGAGAAAAGAACGACTATGTGTGTGTTTTTTTTAAATTTAAAATTTGCAATGCACCTAATCCTATAGATTAATAAACATTTTAACTTTAACCTAATTTGCTACGTTTATTTTCGAGTCTGGATCTCGCCAATGGTCAATCCTAGTCACCATTACAACCTAATCACTACACTACTATGACTACATAGCACTACTCTGCTTTTGTACACTTTCAGTCTACACAAGTTCAAAGGGTTTAGTCCTTTTGAGCCTACGCACTAGTTTTTGATTATCGAGAAGTTGAAGCACTACAATGTTGGAATGACTGTGGAGTCTTTCCTCATGGCTTTTGGCAGCTTTTTTTATGTTCTTCCTGGACAGATTCAACCTGGAGTTTCCGGTGTAAATCGCTGTTCCGAACATACCAAGGAGCATTAACTATGCTCCTTAATACACAGTTTTGGAATTTTTGAAGACAGCTGTAGTTGCTTTATTGGTACAGCCCCATAATTGTAGTCCATATGTCCAAACAGGCTTGAGCACCTGTTTGTATAGGAGCAGTTTGTTTTGGATAGGAAGCTGGGAATTTCCTCCTAACAGCCAATAAATTATCTCTATACTTTATTTTCAGCTGTTCCGTTTTCTTTTTGACGTGTTCCTTCCATTTTAACTTGACGTCTAAGTTAAGGCCAAGATATTTAGCAGTCTTTTTGCAAGGAATTATATTATTATTTGAATACACTGGTAGGTAGTTTATTCTTTTGTTGGTGAAATGATGGTGGACAGATTTTTCTTCGTTACATTTTATATGCCTATGTAATCAGATTTTTTATATCGGAATCCATTTTGGTACTACAGACGAAAATTGAAATTTCATCATTTTTAAAATTTTGTTATAACTTCTCTATTTATTAAATTACAACAAAATGTTATATAGGTTTTTTATACAGATTTTTATGCTTAATTTAAAAACAAAAGTACATTTTTTTTGGCATCTTGACTTTCGAGATATGGAGTAAACTTACATTTTTTTAAATGGAAACCCTAGTTGGCCATGATTTTATGTGAAAGAGTGTTTTTTAGCTTTTCAAAAATGTATAGTTTTATATATTTGATGCAAAAAATAACCGAGATATGGCCAATTTTGTAAAAATTCAATCATCAAAGTTTGCCATGGTTTCGTAAACAAGTGTTGTTTGCAATTATTAAACAACTAAACGTCATTTTCAAATAAATTTTGCAGCAGCCGCTGAGTTTTTATCACTTATAATGTAAACTTCTAACATATTTCAAAGTGTTCAAATTTGGCCATCTTCACAATACAACAATAAAAAGTTATAAAATACAAAAGAATACACGTATGTGCTTAAAAGTTGAAAATTTTACTTAATTATGACGTTTAGTTGTGTAGTTATTACAAATATCACTTGTTTACGAAATCATGACAAACTTAGATAGGAAAATTTTTACAAAATTAGCCATAACTCGGTTATTTTTTGTAACAAATATATAAAACTATATATTTTTAAAAAGCCTAAAATATGTTCTTTCATATAAAGTGATAGCCAACTAGGGTTTCCATTTAAAAAAATTAGCGTTTGCTTCATATCTCGAAAGTCAAGGTCGCTAAAAGAAAATTAATTTTGTTTTTAAATTAAGCATAAAAATCTGTATTAAAAACATACGTAACATTTTGTCCTGTTTTAATAAATATAAAAGTTATATTGAGTTTTTAAACACGATGAAATTACATTTTTCGGTCTGTAGTGCCAAAATGGAAAAAAAATAAAGAATTTAAATAGGTCATTGCCAACTATAGTTTTTATTTAAAAAAAAGGTGAGTTTGTGTCATAACTTTTTAACGGCGAGCGTAAAATTATTTTATTAAAAAACTTCTTAAACTGTTAGTAATTGTATTGCAATGGCGGTGTATATGCAAAAAAATAATTTGCATGTTACTCTATTATGATGGTATATTATAAATACTAAAATAAAATTGGTCACAGGGAATTTCCAACTATGCTATAGCTGTAAGCTCCAGGCATATGTATAAACGATAATATTATCTATTTGTCGTTGTAATATAATATAACACAATAAATATAACGTGGCAAGGATTAAAATTACTACAAATTGAAAAACACTCTCGTCAATTTTTAATTTTATTCCGCAACACAACATATTTTAAATCTGTATTTAGTGGCGCGTTCGTTTCATATTTTAAATAATAAACAGTCGTCTTTGTTGTTTCAGCTTATTAAAACTCTTTGCGGAAAAAAAACTGGTTACCCCAATTCATACAACACCATCAGGTCAAGTTTGCGTTGACGTCAGTTATTCGTTCGGAACGCAGTGTCCGGTTTTTAAGGAACCCAAACTTGCATTACTAGTTACTAGTCGTCCTTTTGCCGACAATAAAGTGACGGACTATTCAAAGGAATAAAATTAATCGTTTTTATTAAAACGAATGAACAAACGAAAACACTTAAAATAGAAACTAAAAAGCAGTGGGCTTAATTAGATACTATTATTTTATTTTATTATTAATTTGATTGATAAGTTTAAATTTAGGAATTTAATCTCCTGTTACTTAACGAACAACATTTGTCACGTTTATAATATTATACGGACCATATCAAAATACAATCGCTTCATTGCTGCTTATGTTTAAGATCAGTAATTTGAATTGTATTAAAAAACTTGTACTCTGGTGTAACGAATAATCGATACATATTTTGATTCGTTTAAACAATCGTTACACGTTAAAAAGTAACGAACAGCAATACAATAATATTCCAACTGACGTAAGTAAAGTATTTCCTAAAAGTAATCTTAAATATTAATTATTAGATTAAAACGCCTGAAGGAATATGCAGTATACAGCGTGGTCCACATAGAAGACCCACTATTGGATCTCGTAAACGGTAAGAGTTACAAAGAAGTTTAAATTAGACAAATTTTTCCCCTTTCTGAGACCTATTTAGTGAAGCTAAGGTCTCCACAGACCGACGCGGTGGCGGTGGCGGTCAGGTGTAACCTTAGGAAACAAGTGGGACCCACGCACTCTCACTCACTGTTAAATCTGACCGCCACCGCCACCGCGACGGTCTGTGGAGACCTTTAATGTTTTAAAAAATTCCATGGCACGCTAGATAATAAACAAAAACCAAAATGGGCACTTTTTCTTGAATCGTTAATAATTCTGTTGTACTTGATGGTATAAAAATATTATTGTGTAAAGAGTTGTAGATTTTTTTACACACTGTAACATGAAAACATTAATTTGTTTCAACATTGTTTAAATTCATAACACTCCATAGCTTCAAAGGGAATTTTTGATGAATTTTATTTGTTCTGAGCCCAAATATTAAAATAAATACATTAAGCCTTATATTAACCCTTTGCCTGTCCTGTGCACCACCGGTGATGCACACAAAAAAATGGTCCTTCGTACACTCTGTGTATCATATGGAAAACACATATCTTTGCACTTGCTAGATACTTTACACTTATCCTGACACTACATTATACGTATAAAATAATCCCATAGAGCCGTAGAACATACTACTAAATACTACCCATAAACCGATTTAAAAAATAAAAAATAAATGTATACCTTAAATATTTGAAAACCATACAATATGTTAAAATACACTGCACTTTCATCGTTAAATAGAATAATATTTCCAGACAAATAATTCACATTTCAAACATTATATAGCATAAAAGAATTGTACAACTTCCACTTTTAAGTAGGTAGTTAATTGATTACCATTAAGCAGAGTTTTTTTTACAGAATACAAAGTGGTTATTAGGTGATTTTTTGTTCTAAATTTGTGTAAAACTTCGTGAAATAACTTTAAATAAACTTTAAAAATACATTCAACAAAAAAAGGTGTATGGATATAAGGTCCGTACTCTTAGAAAAAGAACCAACCCTGCCATTAAGTAATAAAACAATTTGTCCCGACGTTCGGGTGCCAAATTAAATAAATACAAAAAAATACGCTGACCAAGTTCAGACAATATTTAAGCTTACTACTACTTAAGCTACATGATTAAAGCGATATGTTTTAGTTTGGAAACTCTTTACGAATATGTCTCCCGAAGTCTATTTTTGCCAAATAGAATCGCCGTTTATTAGAATCAAGTTTAAATTCGTAAATTGATCACATTAAGCGGCGCTTACTGCACTAAAAACTAATTAATTTACCTAAAGAGCGATGAAAAACATTTGCAGATTATTCCCAAAATACACTATGGCACATGTAGTGCTGTAGAGTTGAGCCAACTGGCGAAACAACAATTTTTATCAATGCAAATAATGGTAATGCAACAGAATAAATAAAACAACGTCTGTCCTAGTTGACTGGGCACTGCAGTGACAAAATTGCAATAAAAACTTAATAAGACGCCTGATTTTGTTTTTGAATCCATGACAAATAAAGCTATACAAAATGCATTTAGTTCGTGGTGTAACATAGAAGGAATAACAAAGTTTTAGGAGCTGTAGTTATAAACATTTTATGACAGAAGCGAGTCGAGAGCTTACGGAATTAGTCACTTGGGATTCCTAAAAAATAACAGTTTTCAGTTGTAACCATAACTGGGACTGTTCGATTCCTTAACCCAAGTTTCAAAAGCAATATCGATTTTGCTACATAAAAGTTACTGTAATAAACCACAACGATCATGTTTGGTTTTGTCAAATACAACGGTTTTGTGAAAAATAATAATTTAAAACTCATTTTTGGCAAGAACTTTTTCTATTTATGATTATCTTTTTAATGCTTTATCGGATTTAAAATAACATTTTCCATCAAAATCAATAAAAAAGTATACTATGAAATTTAAAAAAAAAGTTGACAATCGCCATTCTGACATATTTGATTGTAGAAATTGTATGTTCTGTGGTAGAAATAGCATCTGAACGTTATTTGATAAATAATTTTCCGCGATTACCAAAAATATGAGTTTAATAGGGGTTTCCTTAAAAAAAACAGAGTTTTAGGCGTGCGACAATCACACCGAATCAACAATAACAATCTTTTACTCCTATTCGAAACTCATGTCGTTCTTGAAATAAGGGCGCGCTATAAAGGGTGCAGTGTGGCAACACACGAAGGCAAAGTTTTGAGGTGCGTCGTAAAATAACTTTAAGTAGTACTAATTATAAGAAATACTACAAAAGTGTCAAGCAAATGAAGAACGGAAACTACCGCCACTTGCAAGAGATGTAACACGAGCATCATCTACTAGAATGAGTCAAACAGATACAGGGAACTATGGAAGAACTGAAAAGTTGAATAATAAAGGTAAATTTTGCGATCGCGTTGGCTATGAAACCGTCAGAGATAATATCGAAATTCTTCTATTTACCAATGCGCGCATCCTTTGCAAGTAAAATGGTGGAAATTTTTTGAAAAAATCTTAAACGGTTCCGGAAAAAACGCGAAAAACGAGGCTTTGTAAAAACTGTTTCCCCTATGTTAAATGTTAAATGCCAGCAAGTCGCATAGATTTAGTTATACAACTTCTCAAATTATAGCGCTTTTGCAGGGGTTTCGTTTTTGACGTTTTTCCACGGAACCATTTAAGATTTTTTCAAAAGATGTGTAGAATTTTACTTGCAAAGGATGCGCGAATTGGTAAATAGAAGAATTTAAATTTTATCTCTGACGGTTTTATGGCCAACGCGATCGCAAAAATTACTTTTATTATTCTGCTTTTCAGCGTTTCCCCTATTTTTCCAAAGGAAATGGCTAGTGGCACGTATAACTCTGCAAAACATTTAGTTTTGATGTTCTTGATGCAAACACAGCCTTGATCAGATTCTAGCGACAACATATCGTGACCTTCCCTGGTGAGAATACAAATTTGGCAATATATGCTAAAAGGTTGTTTTCGATAGATAGGTATTATTTATTAACCTTACGCAATACTTTTGTTAGTAACCATCAATAAAAGATTTTTTGTGGTTGATCATGTAAAAAAGAGTGCATTGTATATAAATAGTGTTTTTTGCGGTTTGCCAAAACTGTAACATAAGATATTACTGCATAAGTATTCATTAGACCAGTGATGTTCAACCGCAAAGCTATCTCAATGCGCCCGCGAGCTGGTTGCTTTTATAGATTTCTCATCCTCCACCTTCGCTTCATGGTACGTCCGCAACAGTGATCTTCATCGAGATCCTGGTATACCAATGGTTAAGGAAGAAATTAAAAGGTTTGCTGGTAAACACGAAGCCAGATTCCACCATCATGAGAATGCAGAAGCTCTTCAACTGCTGGACAACCAACATCTTGTCCGAAGATTGAAGAGGACCAAGCCCTTTGAACTCGTGTAGTGTGTTTTGTGTAAAAAGCAGAGCATAGTGCGCGAGTGAGAGTGCATCCAATATAGTCAGAACAATCTAGAGACATCAACGAATGTATTAATCTTAAGTATTTAGTTTTAAGATTTATTAGAAAAAAAATGATGGTTGGCCTATTAGACCAGTATTAATTAACTCAAATACGAACATTTTCTACTATGGAAAAAACAACAACAAAAATATCCGAAACACGACAAATATCTAGAACAGGATTAAACATATCACAATGAAATTTGGTACATATCTGACCGATAACGATAACGATAAGATTTGATAAAAACATTGAGGTTGCAGTGAGACTTCCGGTTCAACCGGAAACGAATACAAACTTTGAAATATTACATGAAAAACCCTGTATATTTTTATATTTCTAGATTCCTCTTCAAATTTACTGTAAAAAATGTATGAGATTGTATGGGTCTAAAGCTAACCGTTTTCGTGAAAATTGCATTTTCATAAAAATTTTGAGTGATACAGCACTTTCAACTAGGGATTGTAATACCGGTAAACCGGTTAACCGGTTTACCGGTAAATCGCAAAAAATGCTCTTCAAATTTTACCGGTAATTTTCCAGTTTTTTACCGGTAATTCCGGTAATTTTACAATATCTTTTTAATCATGATAAAAATCTAAATCAAATAATCGAAAAAAAATTGACGTATTTTCAAAGAGAAAAAAAGGGGAATCATACAAATGGCATATGATTGTTTACTCACTACACGACTAGGGATTGTAATAAATCGCAAAAAATGCTTTTCAAATTTAACCGGTAATTTGCCAGTTTTTTACCGGTAATTCCGGTAATTTTCAATATCTTTCTAATCATGATAAAAATCTAAATCAAATAATAGAAAAAAAATTGAAGTATTTTCAAAGAGAAAAAATAAGGGGAAAGCATACAAATGTCATATGATTGTTTGATTGTTTACTCACTATTCGACCAACAAGTGTAGTAGAATCCGAAAAAGCTTTTTCCGCGGCTGGATTAATTTGTACAAAAATTAGGTCGCAATTAGGAGACGATAGTTAAGATAAATTATGTTTTCTACGTGGTTATTTTTTAAGAAAAGTTTAAAATAAAAAATATTGTTAATAGTTTGACATCATAGCCCATAGGTATATTATGTTAAATCATTTTATATTTTATGTTCAGAATAGTTTTATTTTCATGTGTTTTTTGTAATGCTGGATTATATTTTTTGTAATATTTTTATTTTATATATTATATATTGTCATTTTATATTGTGTTATATTAATATTACATAAAAATATATTAGATTCGTTAATGGCTGTTAACTAATATATTGTATGAAACTAATTGGGATAGTTTAGGCTTCAACTATCTCAATCAGTTCCATAATAAATAAATGTATATAAATATATTTATTTTTAATATGGTTTTCGGAGTTTATCCGGGTAATATTTAAATTGGCTCGACGTTTCGGCAAGCTCTCACTATAGGGGAGACGCGGGTAAACTCCGAAAACTACATTAAAAATGTTAGTAACCGCAAAAAATCTAAAAAAAAACAATATAATATAAATATATATAATAATATGATTTACCGGTAAATTACCGGTAAACCGGTTTTGATTGACAGTTTTACCGAATTACCGGTAATTCAAAAAGTCGGTAAATTTACAATCCCTACTTTCAACAAAAAGAGAGAAAAAATCTCTATCAAATGGGTATAATATAGGGGTCTTGTCATTTAAAAAAATTCAATTGTTTTTCATTGCGCTTTTGTTACTCGAAAAAAAGTTATTAAGTCTCTTGGTTGAAAATTAAGTATCAAACAACTTTTATTCACAACATTTTTCCCTAAAGTGGATATTTACCGAGATAATATATAGCATATTCCATACCTTTTGGACACACAGTATAATAACAACAGTATTCGCGTTCTGTAATTATTTTGTTCCAGAATTGAAATATAATTATATCAGAATAACTCAGTGTGAATTATAGATAATAAATAAAATTACTTAATTTGTAATTACATTGCAGTGTAAGTAGAATATAAAAAAGCGCTGTAGCAAATATTTTATGTTGTACTTGAGATTTGCTATCGTTTTATCAATATTATCGTCTGATTAAGTAATAAACTACACCGATCAATAAAATTGTTCTACCTTTCTAACGATAAAAATAGCAAGGGCGTAAAATAAAACATTTTAATTAACTAAAACCCGTAGTTGTTAAGATATTTAATACTTTTCACAGAAGTAACCATTTCATTACATATTTTATGCACCGAAGTAGGCCGCGCTGATGCAAAACAAATTCCATGTAAACAAGTGTCAACTTGACATTTGAATAAATTTTTTTATGTCGAAAAGTAAAATGGTTTTCATTCCTAATTTATAAAAAGTAAAAAAACACTGAACGCCCAAAAAAATCTGAAAGGATTCGAATGTGATTTGTGTTTTTCTGCTGTTATCGGTGATATTTTACGATAGTTCTGAAAGTCTTCCAGATTAATACTTGCTGCAAGAGTACTTTTCTCTATTTCGTGGTAAAAAAAGACGAAAAATTATCAAAAGGAATTTCGAGAAAGACGAACTAGTCGATATGATTTTTGTACTAGAGGAGACTGATAGAAATTGCTTATTGGCGAGTAGAATTTAATCAATTTATGCACCTTAACCAGAAAGAGGACATCCGGAAGGAAAAAGTAATCTTTTTCTATGAAATATGCAAAAAAAAACTTAAAAACGATTAAATATGTGGACACAAATATCTTTTGATTTTTGACAGATTACAAAAAGTTGTAAATAGGTAATTTTTAGATAATTGTACGAATACCGAGATGAACTGCAGCCATATAAAACAGGTTATATTATTCTAATTTTAATAATATAAAAATTCTACTGTTATGTCAATAGCTTTCGATAATAAGAGAAAATATGTGAGTACGATATTAAAACAAAATCATAAGTTTAAAAAATTTAAAATTAGTACTAGGTATCTACTCTATATTATAAAAATCATTTAAACCCATATAATTTTGAAAGAGTTGTTTTATTGTCACTGTTTAAGAGAGTGTCACCATAGACTACTAGCAAGGGTCAAAATAAAACAACGGAACTCTGTTATTATTTTTTCCACGACAACGTTGATTTTTATTTCAGATTTCGCAACTTTTTAAGTATTTCGTTTATTTGTGTAAACATTTAGGTAATATACAGGGTGTCCCAGATTACATTTCCAGCATGGGGATCTCGCTTATTATAGGCGATACAGGTTTGTTGAGATTATATGAATTATTCCTAAATATGAGAGGAGCCACAATCAATTTTTAAAATTACAAAATTCCTCGTGCTTCAGATACTATAGCAAAAAAAATTGAAATGACGAATATCTTTTTTCTCTTGTAACTTTTCTGTCTTAATCTTTAAATCAATTTTATTTGTAACTTCTAAAGGTACTTTTCATGTAAGATGTAACTATTACCTTAGATTTTTTTTTAACACTTTTAATTTGTGAGATATTACCCCTAACTTCATTTTTTCTTATGGGCCGTCAAGTTGGCTTTGAAATCGATCGATGTGCTTTTTTCCTTTTTCTAATGATATATCACTGGTCATATATATTTACATAAATAACTCGGAAAATCAAGAAAAACCGCATATTATCAATATAATTCTAAGTTAGCTATGAAACAAGTAAGCTTTGCAAAATATTTGCGATCGATTGAATTAACTACGAAACATGAAAATAATAAGATGGAAACAACTGAAATAAAAGGTCGCACATCTACATGTGGTTAAAAGTATTCCATAAAAATCCAATAGAAGATTTTCCCAGAAAAAAAAAACACACAGGTAACGTATGATAGGAAGTTTAATACGAATATATTCGTCATTTAATAATCCACAAAGTCCCATAATTTATCCCCAAAGTCTCGTCTTTATAATTACTGACAACTTGGAAATATTTCATAAAATCCTCTCGGATCACTGCACTGCCTTGTGCTTAGCAACTTTTAACTTACAATTAGTACAGCAAAACAAAACTCACGTTTAATGTCTCAATTTGTATGCTTTTTGACATCCACTTTAATAAAAACATTTGGACACCAGAGATAACAAAAGCAATATTATAAACACATTTTGTCAATTAGACTGAGTCTGCTTTTCTGTGACGCATAGAGATTACGTAAATTCCCATAAACAAGGCAATTCCTTGATCCATAAGAATACCGAGGAAACACTATTTAAAATTATGATAAACATTCCAAGAAATACAGCTGTGAGTGTTTTGAAAATATGTAAATAAACAAATTATTTTATATTTTACTTAAGTAAATAAAAACAAAATATTGAAGGTTTTGTATTAACAATTTAAATCTGAAACAATAATCTGAATGTAGGTGCTCAAAATAATCTTACACAGATCAAGAGCTAAGACCAAGGTCGTCGGCGTGACCTGAATGAATCTCAGTAAAGCTATCGACGAGCAAAAAAAAAATTCTTATGCAACGCTGATGCTGGAATATAAAACTCTCCAATAACATGAACAACAGAGAGGCTTTCAGAATAATAATTTATTAATTAAAAACAAATCATTAACATCGAACAACAAAGTCATTAAGACGGCGATTTTGAATTTTATTAGATTAGACCGCACCGCATATAAACTTGAAAACAAAATCGAAATAGCGGGCGGCATTTACGACGCTAATAAATCGACTAATTCTTTAAGTGCTAAAACGAGTTTTTAAAACAATAAATCAATAATGGAATTATAGTAAAAATGAGGTCTTTAATCTTAGTCAAACAAACTCGAAGATCTTGACAAACTTTATTTGCTGATTGAGAGATAAAAATAAATGGTGTTAACAATTTCCAGTAATAAAACTTCCATACAGGATTTTAAGATAAGTTATCAGCGATACACACACTTGTTTACTGATTCTGTGGTCTAGGAATCAAGTTACATGACATTTTACAATGAATATTATCTGCAGCAGATGGATTTATAAAAACTGAACGACAAAAACTGCTATAATATCGTAAATAAGTTGACATAAATTATTCGAGCGTTAAATATTAAAATATGAATACTGTGTTGCAAAATCCTAATATAGGTCACAGATAAAAATGCTTAACATATTTATTTTAACCACGAACGGACTTAAAAAACCAAAAGAAAAGGTCCACTGCAGTGGTTTAGCAACCTTGGACGTGTGAGGTTATCTTGCATTACTATTTTCACGCTTACTTGTTCACCGTTAGTCCAATTTATAATTAGTAATTACATTTGTGTGGTTAAGTGCAGTGGCGTAGCGAGAGTAAGTGGCGCCCGGGGCATATTATTGTTTTGCGCCCCCTCCCTTGTCTGTAGTTTTATTGTAGTTTTTGAGTTTCAAGTAAAATAATGTTGTGTTGTATATAAGTTGTTTCCGGGTTGGAACCCGATAAAGGAGGACGAAACGTCGGTTATGAAGAAACCTTTGACGCGGTTCCAACCCGGAAACAACTTATACAGGGTGATTGAAATTCGAGTTTAAGCATGGGGATCTCGCTTATTACTGAAGATAGAGGGTAGGTTTAAATTTGGCAAAGTTGCTAAATTTGATGCGCATTGATAATCCAAAGAGAAATTGGAAATATCTCAAACGGTATCAGAGAAAATCAGGAAAAACTGGAAAATACGATTTTTGAAAATAGTCTATAGCTCCTTTGGAGTATGAAATATTTCAAATGTGTTAAAACATTGCCCAAGCAACTTTTTAAGCCGAATCGGATGGTGATCACAAATTTTTCCTAGATCGATTGTTTTCTCGGACACCGTTTGAGATATTTCCAATTTCTCTTTGGATTATCAATATGCATCGAATTTAGCAACTTTGCTAAATTTAAACCTACACTCTAGCTATTATAACAAGCGAGATCCCCATGCTTAAACTCGAATTCCAATCACCCTGTATACATTGGACATCGGCTGCGGAAGGCTACAACATAGATTAACGTTGTGTTATTTATTCAAATACACTGCAATAAAAATAAGAACAAATTATAAAATAATAATTGCATTTTAGTTTTCTGGCTTTAAATAAGTGAAATAAACGCAAAAATATTTTGTCTTCGCGGCGCCCCCCAAGACTGGCGCCCGGGGTATCGCTGCCCCCCGTCGCTACGCCACTGGTTAAGTGTAATTACATAATGCAACGAGTACAACAATTAAACCATCGAAATACAGAAATTATAATGCAGCAATTCTGCTGTCACAGCTGTAATCACAATTTTTATTTGCCTTTGTTAATCTAATTATAAATAAAGAAATACAAATTAACATAAATGTTGCCAAGCTAACAAATTCTAGATAAGATTGTTAATATGTCACATTTAACACGAACTTAAGCAAGCACATTTTTGTTCGGTTCATTTTGTTCAGCGTTTAAATTTCAAATCTATCACTACTGCCTTGACTAAATAAAGTCAATTCGACGATGTTGTTAGTACACAACATTCACATGTCAAGTAAGTATAAATATAAAAGTAAATAAAAAACTACAAACTCCGTATGAAAACCGAATGCATGTGTGAAGTTTTATATGATTTAGCTCCGTTTAAATTTAGAATCGATTCAAAATAAGATTAAGCATTACATTTCGCCGCGTCATTTGCGGCATAAACAAATGTCATGTGTAGCGGTTTTTTTAGCAATATAAATTAGATCTAATATTTTTTGTAAAGTTTAAAACACTTACCCCAACTTTTGCCAGTTCTACCAAGAAGCTGATGAGTTGATGAATCCCATATCATTAGTTTGAATTCCTCCCATCTTGTTCTAGTTGGTGGTTTACGGTAGTAGGCAAATTCGTACACACCGTTTTCACTTTCTTTGCCGGGTATAGCGTTGTGAGACATTCTCGACACTAAAATCTACGCGCGCCCGTTCCCCACAACAGCACGACCGGCAATGCTGGCCCGTGAATACCAAGTTGCTAGACAGCACTCCTGACGCAACAGTTAGCCTACGGTCTGCTATCAATCGTGGCCGGTGTTATCAGCAATCGGCACCTTATTATTGCACGAAGTTCTACCTGTGCGTGTGCACTTTATATTTGACTTGAGCGCAGCGTAGTCCTATAACGGTTCTGTTATAATATACAAAATTTGTACAGTGAACTGTTAATTGTTTAAAATGATAAACCGATTTTAGAAAAATTGTTGGACATGGAAGCAATGAAAAAAATCATTTGATGAAATGGGCTTTGATATTCTGAACAAAATCCTTCCTACCCCATTTTTATCGTTTTCACAACATTTCTTTTGATGGTGCATTGCAATAATAGAATAAAATCCATATAAAATTCACGAAATGTTACTTATACATATACAAAAAACAACGTTTGGTTTGTTTTCGATTTGATAAACTATACTTATGTCAAATTTGACAGTTACATAGCTTATAAGTTTAGATTAATCAGGTTGCTTAACATTACACAATCACGAAATCCTAACACAATAAGTACCATAGCAATAAGTTTTGTTGGATTTTTTTATAAACTTTTTCTTGTTTCCTTGACGGGTATTTTTAGAAACTACGCTGCTCACTGTAATGTATGGTGTTAGAAATTCAAATTTTTGGAATGAAAAAGTAAAAACTAATTGACGATTTGAAAAAAAAGGTGAAATGTCAAAAAAAATTTAGGTTAGAGTATATTCTGCGATTCTAAAGTTTCTCAAACAAATTTTTTTTTTGGATTTATTTGGTATATCTCAGGTTATTTTACACGGGTCTAGGAACATTTTTCGCCCACAATTCTTCGCCCACAATTCTTCGTCCACAATTCTTCGCCCACAATTCTTCGCCCACAATTCTTCGCCCACAATTCTTCGTCCACAATTCTTCGCCCACAATTCTTCGCCCACAATTCTTCGCCTACAATTCTTCACCCACAATTCTTTGCCCACAATTCTTCGCCCACAATTCTTCGCCCACAATTCTTCGTTCACAATTCTTTGCCCACAATTCTTAGCCCACAATTCTTCGCCCATTTAACCAACTCTGTATCTCTTACCGTTAACGAGATCCCCATGCTGTTCACGAAAACTGGGACACCCTGTATATAAAGGGACACATAAAAACTTTTTTTTGCTAAAGACGTTTAATTTAGGTCTTGAACATTTGATTTATGCAAAAATTAGCGAAGGCATATCTTGTGGGACACCCTCTACATACAACTTATTATTACATTCGGATTGATAACATGTTGTTTGGGCCAATTCTGTGTTGTTATTTTGTGCGAATTGTGTTATTAGAATCTAAACTGTATCTGCACTAAGTTTTTCAAGCGAAAACAGTTTATTTATTTCGCAAAAATAGATCAACAACACTTTTCAAATGAAAAGACAGATACTTAATAGTCTAAAAGGCCACAAGGTGTACAACTTTCTTTTTATTAAAATGCAAGCATTAGGTGTTTAATAGTTTTAACACGTACTACGTAAAACGTGTTCTGCAAGATCGTTCGCAGAAGCTGTGACGTGTTATGACGAAGATGGAACTACCGAATGGTTTTCGTTATATGATGTAATAATCACTAAGCGTCTGCTTCAAAGTATGTGCACTGGAAAACAGAATGCAATTTTTCTGTGTTGGGTCACGATGTTATTCTTGATTGTAAGCACATTAAGTATGTTTTAAACAGAGTAAGTTGCTGAGTAAGATATGCGTTATAGATATTTGTAGAGCAGACTCAATTTACGAAGATCGTTTTAACTAAAAAGCCGATTGACGGGGATATTCCAAAATTTCTAGCAAATTTAAAAAGATATTGCCGAAATCACAATATTACATTGTGTTTAAACATTACTTTACTTCTATAGTGTGTCCAAAGGAATGGAATATGCTATATATCTCAGTAAATATCCACTTTAGGGAAAAATGTTTTTAATAAAAGTTGTTTGGTACTTAGTTTCCACCATAAGACAATTTTTTTGCGAATAACAAAAGCGCAATGAAAAACAATTTAATTTATTAAATGCCAATATACCCCTATATTATACTCATTTGATAGAGACTTTTTTCTCTTTTCAATGATGCAAAACTTTAGTACCCTTACTTAAGCAACTTTTTGAGAAAAACGCAAACATTATTTTAACTGTTTAGTATTTATTTCTAACAAAAACATCATGGAGACTAAAATTTTTTGACGAAATCTACAATAAGTGTTCAAACTGTGAACCATTTACAGCTTGGAAATGATAAACTCGGTTTTTAAACCCGTTTATAACATTCCCAACCATTTCAGGTGTAATAGACCTCATCATTTCTCTAATACGATCTTTTAAATTTTCGATATTCTCCGGTCTCCTGGCATAAACTTTATTTTTAAGGTGACCCCATCATTAAAAAGAGAAAAAAATCCTCCAGTAAATGAGTATAATATAGGAATATATTGCCATTTAAAAAAAACTCAATTGCGCTTTTGTTATTCGAAAAAATAGAATGAAATTTTGTCTTATGGTGGAAAACTAAGTACCAAACAACCTTTATTGAAAATTGTTTTGCCTAAAGTGGATATTTACTGAGATATATAGCATATTCCATACCATTTGGACACACTGTATATTAAATTATAGATACTCGATAAATAAAAGTTAATTAATTATATTATAAAAAATACTTGACATCCTCGAAAAACATCCTAGTGGTTTAAAAAACAAACAAGATTACATTAACCACTAGCATTTCCAATAAAGTTCTACACTTTAGCTTATCAAAAATTTACAATTTTTATTGCAACTCGTAAAAAGTATTTTATCAATAATCTATCTTCTTTATTTACCTTACATAACTATGCAATTACTTTTAATCGGCGTATTTATAAAGGCTATTGAATTTTGTTTGCCATTCATTTTGAACAAATTTATTTTCTTAAAGCATTGACGCAGTTCATAAGCTACTAATAATCTATAATTTAAATACAAATAAAATCACACTTCATTGCATTATAATGTATTAGATTATGTTATTTAAAATTTGTAGTTTTTAAATATTTTATTTAAACAACGTCTTAAGATAAATAACTTTTTTGTAACATTTAATTTTTTAAATCTTATACAGTAAAAACTGAATTTAACGGACCTCGATTTAACGAATTTCGGATTTAACAAACGACCAAATAGGAAATACTATGTTTTACAACCCTTGTTATGTAATATACAGCTTTGGCCAAAAGTATTGAGCACCCCGTAAATTCTTGAATACTTTTTTATTGTGATAGGATAGGTAAAATAATATATTTATTGACGGTTCTCTAAAAGCAAGGTGACCATTTGTCCCCGATTTTCGGGGACAGTCCCCGATACAAGACTCAAGTCCCCGATTATTCTTGTCCCCGATTTACATAATTTTCTCATTAACTTTTAAAGTAAATAATGTAAGCTATGGTACGGTACTGTCATCAGTGGCGTAGGCAGGGTCATAATAAATGGTTATATTTATTAACACAAAAGCGTCAACTATCTTGCTGCTAAAAAAACTTTAAAAAAAACAGACTCGTGACCTAAACATGTTACATAATTTTTACAAAAATTTGTCGAGGATTTTTTTTGCAACTAACTTTACTGTTACATTTATTGATGGTACAATCTTGGTTTCCGGGTTTGGAACCGCGTCTTCTATATTTAGAAGTAGTTGACGTTTCGACCATTGTGTCTTGGTCTTTTTCAAAACGACTAATTTGTGAGGGATGTTGCTGGGTTTATATATCCAGCTTGTGGAGGCGTGGCGTTCCGCTTGATGGATTTGTTCTGCCTCAGTGATTTTGTGATGACTGGTTTCCAGATGTTTGGGAGTTGTATGCCTGTGTCTCTGTTGTAGTTGTTTGGGTTCTTGATGATTTCCAATGATTCTCGATATAATCTTGGCCAGAAATGGTTTGCGCGGGCCAGTAGTTTTGTTTCTCTGAAGAGGATGTTGTGTCCTGTACCCTGGGCGTGTTCTGCTACCGCTGATTTATCGACTTGTTTTCTTGTTGTTTATTGATGGTATTTTGAGAACATTTTAAAAACGATGTGTCATTGAAAGGCCATTTTTGGCATACAATTGTTTAAAAATATAATTATGAGTTCTCTTAATTTCTTAGTAACTATCAAAAAAATTCTTTTGGATTAAGCAGTATTTCTTTTATTTCAAGTAGCATTACAGCGAAATTGCCTTCGAAAGTGAAACTCATTATTGGAATACTGTTGACGTTCGATGTTTTTGATGAATAATTTTGTATTTGTTGTTTATTGGTTTTGGTTTATGAGAATTGTATTCATGTGGCACTTTCCAAGAATGTTTTTGAAGAATTACATATTATGGTTTTAATGTTCATCTACGTCATACAAAAAGTCTGCAACTAATGAAAAAGTTTTATATTATTGATTTTCCCAAAATTATATTCTTAATAAAAGTTGGTGCATGTTCTTAAACTATTTTGAAGATGAAAAAAAGTTCAAAAGAAGTTGATTGGACACTTAATTTCAAAGATCTTAGAAATATTCACAAGAGCAAAGAGCCTTTATTTTGAGGTACATAAAAAACTCACTAAAAAAAGTGTAGAATGAAAAAATTTGTTCTAATATAAAAGTTTACGTTAAGTTTCCAATTTTTATTTCTTTAGTAATTTTAACATTCAAAAAGTCTGCGACATATGAAAAAGTTTTTTATTATCGATTTCTTAGGAAATTTCATTCTTCATAAAGATTTGTGCATGATCTAAAACCAATTTTAAAATGAAAAAAGTTCAATTAAAATTCATATATTTTTTTTTTTTAATATGTATTTTAGCAATCAAAACACTACGTATTCTTTAAGCTAATGTGCTGGCTATCTAGTTATTAGATCAACATCATGATGAGATCTCTTCCAGTGATGAGATCTCTTCTACCATGTTACAGGTCTGCTGGCCACTGTCTTTTTAGTCTTCTTATTGCGTTGTTTTCTAGAAGAGGTTGCAGCAATGGATTTTCGTGGGTTTCCAATTTGCCATGGTGCGTAACGCTTCTTTCATGAATGACTTCTTTTATGGTTGGTATATTTAGATCGTTGTGAATCATGTCATTGGTGACGTGCCATGGAGCGTCAACAATTTCCCTTAATATCTTGGATTGGAATCTTTGTATAGTTTGTATGTTAGATTTGCTCGCACAGCCCCACAGTTCAATCCCATACATCCACACGGGCTTGATTATGGTTTTATATAACAGAATTTTATTTTCTAATGAAAGAGTTGACTTTCGTCCAATCAACCAGCACGTCTCTCTTTGCCTTAAGTCCATTTGCTTCCTCTTCTTGGTTATATGTACTTTCCAATTTAACTTGCTATCTAGGTGTAGTCCTAGGTATTTTACGGACATGGTTTGTGGTATTTGTACGGTGTTTAGGAAAATAGGTGGACATAGATCTTTTCTTAGTGTAAATGTTATATGGTTTGATTTGGTCTCATTTATTTTAATATTCCATTTTTTAAGCCAGTTCTCTAGGGTATTTAGATATTCTTGGAGGAATAAATGTGCGCGACGAACGTCACTATGGCTAGTGAGTATAACAGTATCGTCCGCAAATGTTCCAATTGTTATGTTTGGTGACACTGGAAGATCTGATGTAAACAGAAGATACAGTAGCGGTCCCAAGACACTTCCCTGGGGAACCCCGGAGTTGATAGGTAGTAGAGCCGAGACGTCGCCTTTAACTCTCGTTCTAAATTGTCGATTATTTAGATAAGATTCCAATAATTTAAAGAATCCTGGCAGGTGTTTTTTGATTTTATATAATAGCCCTGCGTGCCAAACTCTGTCGAAAGCTTGGCTTACGTCTAAGAACACTGATGTGCAGTATTCCTTATCATTTAAGGCGTTGAGGATGCTGTGCGTTATACGATGACACTGCTGCGTTGTGGAGTGAGCTCGGCGAAATCCAAATTGGTAATTGGGCATCCAGTTATCAGGATCGATTCTTCGAAGTACTAATTAAAATTCATATGACACTAGATTTTAGCGACTTTTTGATCTTTTGTATGTTGAAATTACTACAAAAATAATTGTTGGTAATTAAACGTCAAATATCAAGGTAGGTTATTGCAGGAAAAGCACATTCTAAGGCTATCCTGTCGATGGTCTCTAAAGAAAAGACAAAAGAAATGCTCAGGATGAGCAGAGTAGACATCAGAGCAGCCACAGGACTCGTCACAGGATACACTACTACATATTAGGGCTTTCAGAAACCGATTTACTCAGAGGATGTGGTGAAGAAGAAGAAGAAACTCCTCTTCACGTAACTATGCCAGTGTGAAGGATTCACACCCTATCGGCGTAGACTTCTAGGGATGGAAAAAGCCAACCAAGAAGAGTAAGAATTACACCCTTAAAGAAAATCCTGGAGTTTTTCAAAAACACAGGACTTCTTTAAGGGGCTATCACCAGAGGGTACAATAGACCAATACGTCGCAGTACAGCAACCCGAAAGGGGACCACCTCCGCTGAAATAAATAAAATAAATAATGGTAGGTCAAATTTTTAAATTCTTGACAACTGTTTCTTAATAACTTTTTTTGTAACTCTTAAAATAAGGACACTTTACTCTTGTGAATATTTCTAAAATTGCTAAAATCTGGTGTTCTATGACAAATTTTATATTAAGATATATTTTTTTAATTTTAGACAACTTTTTCCTTCAAACTTTTTTTTTGGAATTTTTAAAATAAAAGCACTTTGCTCTTGCAAACATTTCTAAAATCGCTAAAATATAGTGTCATATGAACTTCTTTTAATTTTTTTTAAATCTTAACATCCGTTTTAGAACCAACTGTTATCAAATTATTTTTTTTTTGAGAATTTAATAATAAAAAACTTTTCCATTTGGAGCAAACTTTTTAAATGACGCTGTATATTTGCTTGAATTTTCAGGACTACTACAAATTTCTTTTTTATCATTGTATAGTTTATTACAATGTAATTGTTACGACGTTACGTACATTATTTTTATGTCTTATTTATCAAACTCGTTCTAAAACTGGAACTATAACGTATTGGTAGGTCATTTATTAAAAAAAACTACAATGTTTGTAAATATGTTTATATATAATTTAAGTATCAAGGCGACTGTAAAACACAAGATGTGTTTAAAACATATTGCACAATGTTTTACAATTGTGACGTCATTATCTTCTGAAAAAGCGCGTTTGGCATTGCAACAGCACAACGGGCGAGGTTGTCGGCCGTTAAGACCGAATGTTCGTTCTACTTTCAGAGTTTCAGCACACACGAATGCTTTTTCTAATCTATTGTACAATCATAATTCGTATTTATAAACACCACTCTAAAAGTTTTTTGTTTTTTCCCCTGTAGTGATATTAACCAACATTGTATTTTAGAGCGTAAGATTTTACCTGTTGATATAAGCGGTTACTAATGCTAGACTTTAAACAAAAACTGCAAAACAAGCAAACTGTTTTAGGCAAATTTGATAAGTCCGGTATTATCTCTTACTACTAACACGTAAGTATTCTTTCGAGTTAAAATGAATGAGAAGATAATTCATTTATGATGTCGTTTAAGGAGTATTTCAACAAATACTGTACGTTGTACAAATAGTTTGATGAATAATTTTAAGGCAACAGCGTGTAAAGTAAGTCTATTGTAGTATATTACATTGAAATTTTATTAAAAATTACTGCGTCTCATAGCCAATACGCAAACTAAAAGAACACACTGGTGGTCAGAAAACTTTAAGGGTGTATTTCAAAGAAAGAAGCAAGCCTGGAAAAGATATCTTATTACTAAAGAACAGACGGACTATGAGAACTATAAAAAAAAAACGTAGGAATGTTAAAAATGTAGTCAAGGAAGAAAAACAAAAGTCATTGATCGAATTTGGAAAGAAAATGACGAATGCCTATAAAGAGAACTAAAAACTATTCTTCGAAGCCATCAAAAATGCAAGAAATAGAGGGAAGGCAACCACACTCACTAATATGAAAGATGACAAAGATGAGATAATAACGGAACAAGAATGAAATAATGGAGGGATGGTGACAATACTTCAGTGACCTCTTGGAGGGAAGGGACGTGACTTGGTACTTTTCTTGATTTTATTACTTCGTTCAATACAGCCCTTAGTCTCTCCCTAACTCTTCCATGTATTTAATCATTTCCGGTGTTATACCATCTTTACTTGCGGCTTTTCCGATCTTTAGTGTTGCTATTGATTTTTCTAATTTTTCCATTGTAATCTTCGATATTTCCTAATATCCTCCGTTGCTTCTTACAATAATTGTTACTTCGTATCTTTCGTTTATTTCATCTTTCTCTGCTGGCTATTTAAAATATTTTCTCTATCTTTCCATTATTTTTTCCTCATCTGTAATTATGTTCCCATTTTTATCTTTTATGTTTTTCATTCCATATTCTTTTTTTTTTCTTAGCTGCTTTAAGGTCTCCACAGACCAACGCGGTGGCGGTGGCGGTAGCGGTACTGAAGCGGTGGCGGTCAGATGTAACCTTAGGAAACAAATGGACGCACTCACACTACGCGGTGTAACATTTCTTAAGGTTACATCTGACCGCCACCGCTTCAGTACCGCTACCGCCACCGCCACCGCGTCGGTCTGTGAAGACCTCTAAGGAATTATAGAACAACGTTTGATTCTCATTAAAATTCTCTTTCTTGTTCTGCCCAAACTTTATCCATTATTTTTCCATTGCTTCCCTTACTGCAAACTTGACTTCTTTTTTTCTTCTTTGTATTTATTGTAATCCTCTGCTTCCTTTGTATCTAGATAGATTTTCCATTTTTCTTATTTTTCCTTAATGATCTTTTGTAGTTCTCTAGTCCACCATTCTGTTCTTTTTGTGGTTGTGTTCGCTATTATTGATTTTCCGCAGCTCTCTTTTGCAGCCTCTAACAATGTTTCTTTGAAGATTTTTCATTAATCTTCCAGTTCTTTTTCTTCTTTTCGTTCCTTGAATTTTCTGTTTATTATCTCTCAGTACTTGTTTCTTACTATTGGATTTTTTAGTTTATGGCTCTGTATTTTCTCCTTTAATACCTTTCTTCTTTTGTCCAGTTTTCCTCTTTTTGGTTTTTTATTTTCATTTTTAAGAAGTAATGCACTACCGATTTCCGCTTGTCTTGTTACTTTTACATCTCTTATACAGGGTGGGGCAAAAAGTATCCCCGATTTGAAGTGGAGATTGTTTGGCCTATGTTGGGGATAGAGCAATATGCATGGTCTCTTTAGATGCCTAAGATTACGCCATTTTCAGTTGTCACACTTCAGTCACAGTTGTCACAGTCCAAAGGGTTACAAAAATAAAAAAACTGAAGAGGCACGAAAAAACTTTTATATCTTAAAATTACAATGCTATTTTGATTTAAGTTTTGAAAATTTCATCGCTCAAGTGACGGCCGCCAATATTGACGCAGTGTCGGAATCTTTCCCGAAAGTTTGCCAGAGCCCTTTGAACTGTATCCCGTGGAATCGCATTGATTTCCTGAATTATTGCTGCCCTAAGATCATCTAAATTTGCTGGCCGGTGTTGATACACTCGTGATTTGAAATGCCCCCACAGAAAAAAATCACACGGATTCAAATCCGGTGAACATGGAGGCCACCCAATATCACCTCGGAGAGAAACAAGATGGCCCAGAAACATATCCCGGAGAATTCAAAATAGCATTGTAATTTTAAGATATAAAAGTTTTTCCGTGCCTCTTCAGTTTTTTTATTTTTGTAACCCTTTGGACTGTGACAACTGTGACTGAAGTGTGACAACTAAAAATGGCGTAATCTTAGGCATCTAAAGGGACCACGCATATTGCTCTATCCCCAACATAGGCCAAACAATCTCCACTTCTAATCGGGGATACCTTTTTGCCCCACCCTGTATTAAGTGTACATACAGTAACGTGTCTAAAATTATAAAATTCCGACAGGATAAATTAATATTAAAAACTGTTGTACCTATTGCCTCTAGAGATAGAGCTATATTTGTCTTTTGTCCATTGTGTCGTGATTATTATGAGAAGATGCATAGAATTTGTTTTTGGTAATTTACAGTAGTTTGAAGTACTGCTGTCCAAATACTATTTTTTCAAGAGCGCTTGGTCGTTTTTCGTGACAACACTTTTTCATCCACTAGTTTAAACTCTGAAGTTTTGCTTACATGATTAAACACGGATTAAACAGACTATTATATTTATCTCTACATATTTTCCTTTTAGATCAAGGGAACTTTTCCCAAGTTGCTTTTATTAACTATTAACTAACTTCAACAACATCTAATTTTTACGTGACCAAAAATTTACACGACTCAAAAATTTCGAGTGGAATATGGAATATTGATTGTACAAACTAGACGCCTGGCAACTCTATCTTGTTTTGTTAAATGACGATAATAATCTAATTAAGTTTCCTACTTTTTATCGATTCCTTCAAAATTCAGTTTAAACTCGTGCATGCATATAAACACACATGCGAGAAAATGCGAAAAAAATTACTGCAATAATAAGGTGATAGTAAATCAGTAACCCACTTTAGATAACCTTTTGGTGTAGTATTTATTGCCACAAATTTAAACACAACAGAAAAACGTACTCTTAAAAAATTTGTTCCCTGCTTTATTACTAGTATTATTATTTTTAGAATTTTTTAAATTTCTTAAATTTTTTAAATTGTTTTTGTAAATCCGATTTTGGGGTATTACACTATTTAGCATATTATTTATTTATTTGTTTTATGAATATGTAAGTTCTTCAGCAAACTAATGAAATGTGATAAACTTATTTTTTTAATTTTTGAATGAATGCAAATGAAAACTTTGATAAAAATATATACAGGGTGGTCCACATAGAAGGGCCACTATTGGTATCTCGTAAGAGGTAAGAGCTACAAAGAAGTTTAAATTAGAAAAAAATTTCCCCCTTTTGAGACCTATTCAGTGATGTTTTACTGTTTTCAAAAAGTTCCATGGCACGCTAGATATAAAAAAATATCAAAATGGGATTTTTTTAAACCGTTAATAACTAGGTTATACTTGATGGTAAAAGCATATTTTTGGGGAAAGAGTTGTAGATTTTTTTACGCACTGTAAGATGAAAACATTCATTTGTTTTAATATTGTTTAAATTTTTAAATAAATTACAAACATGCATTTTTTAAATGGAGACCATAATTGGCTATGACCTCATAAAAAAGCATTTTTTTCTTTAATAATATAAGGTTTAATGTAGTGCTATGAATACAAACAATACTAAAACAAATGAATGTTTTCATTTTACAGTGCGTAAAAATACCCATAAATATGCTTGTTTCATACAGTACAGTTATTAACGATTTTTAAAAAATGCCCATTTTGATTTTTGTTTATTATCTAGCCAATCTAGCGTGTCATAGAACTTTTTTAAAACATTAAAGCATCACTGAATAAAGTTTATAAGGCAATAAAAATTATTTTAGTAATTTTTGGGCTACTTATCTCAGAATTTGTAAGGTTTTAATTACTTATTTTTATTCACTTGACCTTTTAAATACGTGGCAAATCGCTTAAGTATTTTGTTATTGAGATATTAATAATTCATGTTATTTGTATTAAGTATTTATGATCTTTTGTTTTGTAAAACAAAGGTGATAAAATAACTACATTATTTTAATGTTTTTTTTAACTTTAAGTACGATTTATGCATAATTTGTACGTAATATACTAAGAAAAATGTATGTAAAATACAAAATTTATATTATTTCTCATTGTTATTAGTTACATTAAAAAAAATATTTGAAAACTATAAATATTGTTTATAACTATTTTTCAATTTAATTACATGTACAAACATAATATTTAAAAACGACTGCTTTTAAATATAAAAAGAGTTTAAGCAATTACTCGTCTATTATTCGTTTGAGTAAAAAAAAAGCATAGTTTATTAAATCTGTACAAAAGTTACACATAAAGATTGATAAAACACGGTACAATACTACACAATCATTTCAATAGAATTTTATTGGCATTCCAGTAATAAAAGACGTTGACCATTCAATAATATAATTAACCACACATAAATGTCTATAAACTCGATTTGGGATTTTTCATGCCACAGTTTAGAGTAATTGTTAATTTAATGAATAGTACAACTATTTTATTGTAACAATTACAGGCAGATTGATATCCCCATATACTGCATTATTGTAAATACATTCCTATAAATTATTTCGCTGTAGTATTATCGATTGAAGTGGTTAATTATGTAGTAAATATGTGCAATAGAATGAAAATGTTTCTATTTCTAGACAAAGGCGTTAAATAATAATCACGTTCCATATTTATAGGCATTGTACAAGCGTCATTCCAAAATATGTAACAAATGGAAAAGTCTTTTATTATCTATTACTAAGAAAATTTTATCTTAATAAAAGTTGGTGCCTAGCCTAACACTAATTGTAAGTTTAAAAAAATAATAAAAATTATAGACACTAGATTTTAGCGATCATAAAAATATTCGCGAGAGTAAAGTGTGCCCTTATTTAAAAAGTTATAAAAAAGTTTATAAAAAAAGCTTGTTAAGCATTCAAAAATATTTTATAATGAAAAATTTGACGTTAAATTTTCAATTTTTATTTTTATGGTAATTTTAACATTCAAAAAGTATGCAACAAATGAAAAAGTTTTTTAATGTCGATTTCTCAAAAAATTTTATTCCTGATAAAATTTGGTGCATAACCTAAAACTATTTTTAGGTTGAAAAAGTTTAATAAAAATTATAGCTCACTAGATTTTAGCGATTTTTGAAATATTCGCAAAAGTAAAGAGCCCTTATTTCAAGAGTTACAAAAAAAGTTTATTACAAAAAGTTGTTTAGAATTCAAAAATATATCATAATATAAAATTTGACTTTAAATTTTCAATTTTTATTTTTGTAATTTTGGTAATTCGGTTTTTAAAATCACTAAAATCAAGTGTCATGAATTTTAATTGAACTTTGTTATATCATAACATTAGTTATAAGCCCTGCACCAACTTCTATCAAGAATAAAATTTTCTGAAAAATCGATAATAAAAAACTTTTTTATTTGTTGCATACTTTTTGATTGACGCTGTAGATTTAACGATTTTTTAAAAATTATTTAGCCAAGAAAATTGCAACTTTTTAGACGCCTAGATACGTTTTATCAAACTCATGTAAATCTTTTATAATTTAAGTGATATTTTCAGTTATATTAATTTTATTCTTGTAATATGACATCATTCGGCTGTTTTTTCTTCACAAATCTTATCGGCTTAGCATCAACTGTCAGCCAACTGTACCATTTCCGGTGTAAATTTCCGCATTAAAATTAAGTTAGATTCAAGTAAGCTTTAGACAGTTGGCAGAAACAACTTTATTACAACCGTATTTCAGTAATTTGCATATGAAACTTCAATACACACAAATTTTGCATTAATAACGATAAACTTAGACTCACAGATTTCCACCTATCAACCTGCTGATTAGGTAACACTGTAGCCCACGAGTTATTATTAACACGATGTTTTTAACTTCCACTGTACAATAGTTAAGACAAAATAAAAAGCGAAGTGTTCTGTAATTATATTATACTTTGGCTGTTGTAATATAGAGAGCAGCAACACTTTTTAATTTCTGGATTCCAGATTTGAGCTTTCCAGCGATGAACGATTCCCGTGTTGCATGGTTCCATCGTTGCATGATTCCTGCGTTTAGTGATTCCAATGTCGAACGATTCAAGATTTGAATGATTGTATCGGTGCATTTTCCAGATTTGAACATTCCATATTTGAATGTTCTAGATATAAATGGTTTACCCAGGGTGCTCCATTTGAAATGAAAAAGGTAGGGTGATATTCGGCGAAACCGGAAGTGAAATGATAGCGTACATATGTTTAAGTCGTCCGGTTTTCTACAGGTATCATACGTCTAAATCTTCATTTATCTAAAATCAAAACTTAAGAAAAAAAGGGGGTGTACCAGAACTCAGTTACACCCGGTATAATTTTATTAATAATGTGTAGTCATAAATAAAAATCAAAATTACATAAAATCACCTTAATATAAGGTACATAGCAGAGAAGCAATAAAAAATATTTTTAACCTTATACGTGCATGCCTACAATGTGTGACGAGTATGAGGCTGCATCTTTTATGGTCATTGAATGTGTAAACTTTCGAAGTCCATAAAATTTTAATTTAAATTATTTTTTGTGCGATCGTACTAGAAACAGCTGTTTGACGTACGCGTTAGCAACCATAAAGTACTGCATTACCGGCCCTATCCTTAGCAACGGCCGTAAAAGTTACTTTTCAGGCCGTTACCCTTAGCAACGGCCGAAAAAGTAACTTTTACGGCCGTTGCTAAGGAGAGGGCCGGTAATGCAGTACATACGCCGTCATCTGTCAGTGACAGAATGTCACATAGTTTCTAACCTATAATTTTGAAAACTACTAAAAATTTAAATTGTTTTTAATTCGATCGCACAAAAAATGTAATATGCACCTCGGCCAAAACGTACTTTTTCGGCCTTGCCTGTTTGCTGGCCTCGACTACGTCTCGGCCAGCAAACCAGACGCGGCCGTAAAAGTTACACTTTTTGGCCTTGATACATAAATAACTATTTTATGACTGTTATCCAAAAAGCACGCCCATGCCATATGCCATAAGTATATGTTGTAAAATTTCGTAAAGACAAACTAGCGTAAAAATTAATTTTACGGATGACATAATTTAAGTATTAATGTGGTAATAAATAAATATTACTTATTTTAAGGATTTAAACTTATACAGGGTGATTGAAATTCGAGTTTAAGCATGGGGATCTCGCTTAGCTAGAGTATAGGTTTAAATTTGGCAAAGTTGCTAAATTTTGTGCTTGTTGATAATCCAAAGAGAAATTGAAAATATCTCAAACGGTATCCGAGAAAATTAGGAAAAACGGGAAAATACGATTTTTTAAAATCGTCTATAACTCCTTTGAAGTATGAAACATTTTAAATGTGTAAAAACATTGCCTAAGCAACTTTTTAAGCCGAATCGGATGGTGGTCACAAATTTTTCCTAGATCGATTCGTTTTTGTTTTATGACAACCAACTTTATTTTTCCTTATGGGCGCAATTTTTGCTATTTACATAATCAAATGGCATGCAATTTTTTGAATCCATTGATGTATTACACATGGTATTTTACTTCTTTATTCATTATCAAATTAACAAAAAACGGTTTTAAACAATAACTATTATAAATCAGGTCGTTGTAGTTTATGTTGTTTCCATGAAAACCAATCAACAAACTTAAAGCTTTGAAAGTCCGTTACTCGCATAGAATAAAATTTATTCAATGGTTCCTTGTCATCGTAATAGATTCGTACAATTGAACTTTTATAACGAAGAAAAACGCGATATAAGGCGAACTTTTGATACCGTTCTTTTAAGTTTTGTTATACGTTATCACATGCTTTATACAAATTTACTTAAAATTCTGTTTAATGTAGTGTTTTTCCGGATAAGTTTGTAATAAAAATGTTTTTGTTAATTGCGAACTTAAGATTAACTGTGTTAAAAATACATAAATGTTGTGATTCAAATGCATTTTGTAGACTGCTGCAATCGATGTGTTGACGATAGATCTATTACTAAACTGATACGAAAGCTGAAAAATTTTACCTAAAATTTCACCGAATTTCTTCAATATTATTAAAAGTTGTCATAATATTTGAACTGGTGAATTAAATGGTTTGAAGTCGAACCTTGGGATGCTCTGTGATTTATATTTAAACTGAAAAAATTCCAGATAAATTTGGCACAAACTGCCGCCAGTTCCACACTTGTAAGAAAAACATATTTTTAGCTCACACGTAGCGACGTCTTAAAATCATGTGCCACGTCATCATAACTATTTTAAGTCCCAAGTGAGCCAAATGCTGGTTGAGTGTTTGCCCACTCTCACTTTAGGGCTACGCACGATATTGATCCCTTTAAAAATCCACTTATAACTGGTTTTTAGTTAACTTCCCTCTTCTTCACTTAATCTAACCTGTATACAGGGTGTAGAATTGGGTCAGGCAACGTAGTGATTGCAATTGTAAAATTTTAAAAGTTGTATAATATCTCCCCTAATTATTTTAGAAAAAAAGTGCAAATACGTTTTTTGTAGAGAAAAAAATTCTGTCTGCAAATGTAATCAATATTAATTTTTAGTTTTCCGATCATTGAGAGGATACAAAATGGGAGATAGAGAGGTAAAATTTGTATGCTCTGCCGACGATGCTGTGCTCGTTGCAGAGAGTGAAGACGACTTACAAAGACCTCTACACTCGTTCATTGCACAGCTAAATTACTTAACAGTATCTTCCACAAAAACAAAATGTACGACAACTTCAAAAACACCCTTGAGATGCAAACTAGAAGTCGATGGAGAGGTTATCCAACAGCAAATGAAATTCAAATATCTCGGGATAGAACTTTCGGGCTTTGGCTGTGTGGAAGCAGAGGTGAGGGAACAAACAACTAAAGCAACAAGGATAGCAGGATGTCTAAATATTACAATATGGTGTAACAAAATCTTGGGTATTGAAGTGAAGTCTAGAATCTATAAGGCAACAATAAGAGACCTATCAGGACATATACAGCGGAGACCAGGCCAGACCCGTCAAAAACTAAGAGACAACTAGAAACAACGGAAATGAAAGTATTGCGCAGAATTACTGGTAAAACACAGAGAGAGAAATGAAGAAAGAAGAAAAACGTGCAAAGTAGACTATATTAATAGCTGGGTAACACACAGAAGAAAATAATGGAATGGACACATTAATAGGATGGACGACGGGAGCGTAGCAAAAATCGCCCGCGATTAGTCTCCACTGGAACGCAGAGCGTTGGACGTCCTAGGAAAAGATGGAGCGACAACTTCAACGTAGAGTAATAGGCAAGTGGACGAAAAATAAGCGAATCGGCCATAGTCAAGAAGGAAGAAAAAGAAGAAAAAGTTTTCCAATAACTGAAAATTGAGAAAATAATTACAAAACGCCGTTTTGACAAAAATCTGTAGTGCCTTGGAATTATGCTGTCACAACTGTCCAGCCTAATGCCACTAGTCCCTTTATTAATTACTCTTAATTGTGGTTTATATTTTATCAAACATTTACTTTATACAATTAATTATGTTTTTATTGGAATGAAATCATAATCTTTACGAAGATTACATGTAAATTTCGCGTCAAAGTGACAATATAAGTGACATTAGGATGAGCAGTTGCCCAAGATAATTCTAAGTCACTACAGATTTTTGTCAAAACGCGTTCAGTAAAAGGCGTTCTTTGCAAAAACAACACTTGTCAATTTTTTTTTAAATCAGAATTATTTTCTCAATTTTTAGATCTTCGAAAACTAAAAATTTAAATTTATTACATTTGTAAAGACGATTTTTTTTTCTCTACTGAAAACTTAAATGCACTTTCTTGTATTTAAATAATTAGGTGACACTAATTAGGATACAACTTTTAAAATTTTACCATCGAAATTACGTAATCCAATTATACACCCTGTATAAATTTTTAATCACAATTTTATAAGAACTTTTTAAAAGCAAATATTCACATCATACAATGCGTAAATTAAAATGTTCTTAAAGGTATTACGTTAAGACAATTCATGGAACAACACTTATCGATTGACTTACTTACGGGAATCGTTAATTAAAAACAGTAATTTTTTTCAGGTCATGGTTGTGTAAATGCAGTGCATTAATGTACTAACTACTTGGACTGTTTTGTATTGACTAATAACTTTGTAATTTAACTTTTCAACATTTTATAATTTATATACTGCAAACATTTTCTCAAAAATGTTGCTTTAGCTGCAACAACAGGTTTTTGCTCACTTAAAATTTTTCTACCATCCACTTTACTATACAGGGTGTATAAAAATTAGCGGAAGGGCTACACGGAGCGATGTTCTTCGTAAAATTCTAAGTCGAAAATCTTAATACGAAAACGTTGTACCATGCTTCCTATGGCCTCAGGAACCATTTAAAGAAATAAAAAATTGGCAACATTGCATACATTGATTTGCGTTTGGACATTTTTTTATCAGCAATTTTTACTTAGGTATTTACATTTTTTGTTCGAACTGAAAGCCTTCAGTTCGTAAACATAGCTGCAAACTTTTGGGTATCGTAAAACACAAACAAGAAATAATTACGAGAAAAACAGAGATGACAGCTAAGGACAATGTTGCCATATGTATTACTGTCATTAAAATCAGTGATTTACATATTTTCAACACCAATTTTTGAAAGGAAGAACACAATATCTAGGAAAAAATACTATTCGAAATCTATTTTTATTCCAAATTGCAGCTTTTTCATTTGCAAGTATTAAATAATAACGCCTATTAAAGGACTAAATGTCAAAGCTTTGATGACCTCTTGCAGACACAGCAAGCGTGGTACAACATTTTCGTATTAAGATTTTCGACTTAGAATTTTACGAAGAACATCGCCACGTGTAGCGCTTCCGCCAATTTTTACACACCCTGTATATACACAGTGGCGTATGGTGACTTTTTGGGGCCTGATGCTAATTACATTTCAGAGGCCCCTAGTGGTATATTATTGGGGGGGGGAGTCGGTTGTCTAAAGATGGGACAAATTACAAAAATAATGGTTGTAATAGATAACAAAAAAATTAATTCTTAGTAACAAACATAAATATCGAAAGAAAAAATATATAATTTTAAGGATGTAATAAGTAGGTAACAAAAATTTTACGAAGAACATCGCCCCGTGTAGCCCTTCCGCAAATTTTTACACACCCTGTATTTATATCCCCAATGATTTCCAAATTTTATACAAAGTCGAAAGCCCACCTTTAAATTCTAAACATTGTTTTGCGTCATTGAATAAAGTTCGTAAAGTAAAATAGTTATTTTTTGAATTATATTGCCAAATAAGTTGTTGTAGCTCTTTTCTAAATGTATGGTCCGAAGCGGTTAAAAACCTACCGCGTTTGTATGTAACATTTTCTAAATTGTCTTGTCCTTGACCTAAAATTTTTACGATAAAACTTCTTCCAACCTAAAATGTAATTTTATGCAGCCAAAATTTAATGTAATACTTTACATTAAATATATTCGACAATTTGGAATAAATTAGGTGATTTTTAAACTCTGGATTATCTTTTTTATATTCTTTATAAAATTTTACAATACTTTTCTTAAATTTTTCTTTGAATAATGTTGGCATTTTTAATTTGCAACACAGCTATAGAATGTAACTAAAATGTGGTACAGTGAGCTCGCGTTATAAGCAACCCACGATATAAGCAACTCGCGTTATAAGCAACACTTGATATAAGCAACTATCGTATCAAAGTACACGATATAAGCAACTGTCAGTGTGACAGTTAAAAATACAATATCTAAAATACTATTGCAGATATAACAATGAAATTTTGTATCTGAGCGTTATGGTATTTTTCGGATTCGATGGAAATATTAAGGTTGCAATGCGACTTCCGGTTCAACCGGAAACGGACTAAAACTTTGAAATTTTGAATAGAACATCTGTATATTTTTACATTTTTGAATTTGTCTTAAAATTTACTTTAATAAATGTAAAAGGTTATATGGGTCTAAAGTTAACAGTTTTCAAAATATTTACATTTTTACGAAAATTGTGAGTGATATAGTACTTTTTTTTTAACATTCAGGTTATTTAAAAGGGCAGTAAAATATCGTGTGAAATCTAGATTAACAATAGATTTTTTAACAATCATTTTATTTTTAGGAGATTATTAATATACAGCGTCATTCAAAAAGTCTGCAACGAATCGAAAAGTTTTTTATTATTTTTTCTCAGAAAATTGTATTCTTCATAAAAGTTGGTGCATGGTCTAAAACTAATTTTAAGATAAAAAAAGTTCAATAAAAAATCATATGACACTAGATATTAGTGATTTTTGAAATATTTTAAGAGATACAAAAAAAATTATGGACAGAGTTTTTAAAAATCCCAAAATAAGGCTAGATTCAAATTTTGACTGTCAAATTTCAATTTTTATTTTTTAAGAAATTTTAACATTCAAAAAGTCTGCAACAAATGGAAAATTTTATTTTTATCGAAAAAAGTTATTAAGAATCTAAAAACCGAACTAGGTTTAAATTCTGAGGGTTAAATTCTAATTTTTATTTTTTAAGAAGTTTCAACATTTAAAGTCTGCAACAAATGGAAAATATCCTGACTTTTTATTCAACTTTTTTTCATCTTAAAATTAGTTGTAGACCATGTATGTACAAACTTTACCAAAAATAAAATTTTCTGACAAATTGATAATAAAAAATGGTTCTATTTGTTGCACTTTTTTAATGTTTAAGTTTCTTAAAAAATAAAAATTAGAATGTGACGATCTAAATTTAAATTTAGGCTTATTTTTAGATTCTAAATATTTTTTTTAAATATTTTTTTTTGTTTCTCTTAAAATAAGAGCACTTTATTCTTGCAAATATTTCAAAAAGTCGCTAAAATCTAGCGTCCTATGATTTTTTATTGAACTTTTTTCATCTTAAAATTAGTTTTAGACCATGCACCAACTTTTATCAAGAATAAAATTTTCTGAGAAATCAATAATAAAAAAATGTTCAATTTGTTGCAGACTTTTTGAATGACGCTGTATAATAATATAATAAACTAGTAGGTTAAAGTACAAAATTTTTTTGGCTTTATATAATTTACCAAAGACCATAAGTTCAATTTATGATTGTCGGTGGAATTAGCACACGGTATAATAGTACCTAACTCGTTGCTTAGTTATTTTTCTCCCGGGAATATTTTTTTTACGTGTATGAACAAGAGTTTTGTCCGGTAAACACTTGTAAAATAAGGCCGTTTCATCCGCTCTGTATACTTGCCATGAAATCACATCATATTTTTTTATTTGAGAGATGTATAAGTACATAGATCACGACTAAAGGTACGTGGCACGCGCGTATTTCGTTTGACATAGGTACGTACAGATCACCATAGCAACGCGACAACGATCGCGTTATTATGGTGTAAACTTTTATTTTTAGTTTTGTAACTAAAAACAAGATTTATTTATGTTAAAAATCGAATCATTTCTATTTCTATCATATAAGCAACTCTCACGTTATAAGCAACTTTTAGATCGGAATTGGCCGCCGTTAGTTGCTTATAACGCGAGCTCACTGTATTGACTTTTGGAAATGCCAATATGACAAAACTAAAACACAGCCTACTTTGATGTATAACAAAAGTAAACAGAGTATAAGTTATGTCTTTTTTTGTATGAGATTTTCTGTGAAACGTAACTATAACATTAAAAAAAGTCCTACTGTGCCCGGTTTAAATAAAGTCTTATTACTTTACATACTTACTTTTTGTACTATTCGTGGTTTATGTGTACTTTAGTGTGTTTGTTATCCAATTAGTCAATTTCCGTTAGCATTCCTATTATCTTTCCTTATCAGCTGTGTCATCACAGTTTCGTTTTTCTTTAGTTATATGGCCGAGTTTGTTGCCCACATTCGTCAAATTTTTTTATAAAATCCATACATAAAGGGTATGTGATCGCTTTATGCAAAATTTGATGAAAATCACGCCAAAAATGACAAAGTACCTACATGACACTACAAAATGAAACAATTTTGTAAAAAAATCAGTTTACAAAATTATATTCTAGTGATTTACTTAATTTTTTTGATAAATTTTGAGCATCCTATCAAAATAAATACGCATCCATTTTTATACAGGGTGTCCCCATTATACACTGCAAAAAAGTAGGTGCATATTCCTGAGTGAAAATGATGACCATTTGTTAAATATTTTGTTATCCGAAAATGCTTCTTTTCAAAGTTAGAGACCTCCAAAGTTGCAAGAAAAAAAAATCAAAAAATCGATTACGTCCTAGCCGTTTAAGCTAGAGCTATCAAACTTGGCCGAAATGTTTGGGTGTTTCCCATTGACTTTGTGGGATAATTAGAAAGAAAACACGTAATTGGAAGTCACTTAGTTTATTATGAACAAGCCTTAAGTCAAGCATGACATTAGCCACTAAGTTTAGTAAAAAAAAATATTTGAGGTGTATAAACAGAGTTTGTCGATGCATCTTTAGCGCTAATTTTCTCGAAAACGGCTACGTTTACAGCAAAAAACAAAGAGGGACGAATTTTTTCCTCTTAAGTCGTACTTTCTTATGGACGAATGACATTTTCAATTTTATTCCAGAGAAAAAAATTCTGAAGATGGTAAGCGGATGACCTGACTATAAATCATACTTCCATACGTGTTTTCTTTCTAATTATCCCACAAAGTCAATGGGAAACACCCAAACATTTCGGCCAAGTTTGATAGCTCGAGCTTCAACGGCTAGGACGTAATCGATTTTTTGATATATTTTTTTGCAACTTTGGAGGTCTCTAACTTTGAAAGGAAGCATTTTCGGATAACAAAATATTTGACAAATGGTCATCATTTTCACTCAGGAATATGCACCTACTTTTTTGCAGTGTATAATGGGGACACCCTGTATAATAATGTACACAATTTTTGGGCACAATGCCAAAATTATTCACCACAGGTGGAAATAATTTGCTAAACGGCAAGGATGATCCCTTTTAAATTTGCATGTTGCCGAAGTAGACTCTGTTTACACACAAAAACTCGAAGAAGCAGAGTAAATAGTACGTATCATTAAATAAGTAGATAACTTAACCCATTATTGAGTCATAATATTAACAATTTTTGGTCAGATTATGAGGTCAAAACCTTGTATTTATAATTTTACGTTAGCGTAAATCTTTTGCAAAACTCTTTTACTTCAGTTATGGGTTGAAACTAATGGAATTAAGATTACAATTTTTATCTTAGTCATGACGTGAAACGGTAACTTCCTGTGTGCTTCATGGAGTAAAGTATGCAAATATAGGAAGGTTGAGTTTTTGACCCCATACTGAAATAAATAACACAGTATCGATAGTAAACCAGCTGTTTTTGTAAACAATTACTAATTATAGATGAAGAACTGTAGTGACTGTAATAACTTTTCAGCTTTTGTGTTGTATAGGCTCGGCAACCCTCCATACTTACTAGTACAAGTATTGCCTAACTGAACAGTGCCAATATCGAGTTCTATAATCGCAGTAGATAAAAAAGCATTTGAGTTACTATAGAAAAAAAGGATATTGCCAGTTAGGTTAATAATTTTTAAGTTAAAAAATGTTTGTACTAATTTACTGTCTTTTTCGCTTTTTATAATTCATTGCTTATCTGATTTAAATGTAGCCACTAACAAAATTGTTATTATTCAGTTTTTTTAAAAACAGATTCACTAAACCAGCGTTTTCCAAAATTGGTCCGCGGAACCCCGCGATTCCACTGAAAATTCCAGGGATTCTGTTTGTTTGTGGGTGTTCTTTTGCTTATTTTAACAGCATTTAAACAAAATAATATAAAAGTTTAACTAAAATTAGTTCGCATGCTCACTTGAAGGCAGTGGCGCGCCGACACAGTGTGCAAAGTGTGCGCTGCACACAGGCGCCAGAATTTTAAAGGCGCCAAAAAAATGTCAGCTCACGAACAAAAATTTAAAAAAAAATTCAGACATTGACGGAGACGATTTATGTGAACAAAATTTTCATTAATGAAAGCTAGAAAAGTTCAATTTACTTAATGATTTTTCTTTCTGTTTAAATGGATATTAATTCAGCTATATCTTTAGTGTTTAACAAAATATGTATACTTGAATATAGTAAATTTAATTTTGTACCTATCAAAAAATATTTAATATTTTTGTTTTTATAAAACGGCACGTTATCTATTATTTGTTAATTTACGCAAAACTATAAGATGCAACTTATTTGCAAATGATATTGTTGACACATAAATTACTTTATTTTCTTCCAAATGATATTTGATGTTTTTGTACCCTTCTTGTTTGTGTTTATTGTTTTTTATATATTTTATTGTATTCCTAGTGTTTGTTCAATATATTTATAATTAATATATTTCGTATTTCATTTGTACTCACTGATACGCTTTTATAAAGTGATTTTGTATTTTGGGCGAGAGGTAGACGCAGGCAGTGGCGCAGACCAAATTGCATAGTTTTTATTATATGTCACGGCGGCAAAACACCAAGTGGCGACGTTTTTTTTTTTTTTTGGGTTAACTTTTTGGTACAAAAATCTGGATATAGGCGCCAACTAAAGTTCTGCACACAGGCGCCGGACACTGATGGTGCGCCACTGCTTGAAAGCTAAGTATGAAGAGGTTCCTGTAACAATTTCTGGTGCGATATATTTGACGAATATCCGAATTTATCAAAAACGGCTATTTGAGTTCTATTACCGTTTGCAAGTACATTTGTGTGAATCTGGCTTTTCCAAATATGCTCGCACAAAAACTAAATATCGCAACAGACTGGACGCTGCACCAGATTTGCGAATTCATTTATCCTACATCAGAACAAAAGTATTTCAAAAAATGTGGGAACATAATAAAGAGATACATGTAGCTTTTATAGACTTTAAAACTGCTTTTGATTCAGTTAACAGATAATAATCGCTAAGAGAACTGGAACTATTAGGAATACCTGGGCAAAAAAACTGGGTCTGGAAATAAATGAAGAAAAAACAAAATATATGAAATAGGAAAAGAAAATACTACACTACACTACAGATTTTAGTCAAAACGGCGTTTTGCAATTTTCTCAATATTCAGTTATTGGAAAACGAAAAATTAAAATTGATTACATTTTTAGACACAGAATTTTTTTGTCTACAAAAAACCTCACTGCACTTTTTTTTAAATAAAATAATTAGGGGAGATAATATTCAACTTAAAATTTTAACATTGGAATTACTGTGTTGCGTGATCCTATTCTACACCTTGAATAAAGATTTAGATAAAGAGTATAGACAGATTAATGTTTACTCGTTTAATATTTACATGTAAATAAAAATTGAAATAAAGTTGTTTAACAAATAAATATGTGTGTTATTTCGCGAATTTGAAATACCTGCAGAATGCTGCAAACCTTGTAATTTTTTCAATGAACTTGTACCAGCTTCCTTGACTTGATTTATCGGTCCAAATATCTGAAATGCAGCGAAATTATATATACAGGGTGTCTTAATCTAAAAGGGATTAAATGCTTTATTATGAATAACGCTTAGAAATTTGTTAAGTGGCTAAGCTGTTCATACATTTTCAGCAAATTATTAATAAAATGTTTTTGTTTAGTGTTAGTTTACATTATTACATTTATAAATGAGTTTTTGAAATCTTCTAATATAACGATTTTAAAGATCTTCGTAATTAAGAATTTAGAGGACATATTGAATGGGTAATCTTTGAAACTAAAATTTTATTTTCATTTAAGTAAAAGCATAAAGCAGCAAAAGCAGTCGTTGATAGATACCTGAACTATAAATACTACTTTTTATCAGGTTTAATTTTGATAAACGGAAGCAGTTGAGATTTCACTATTAACTAAACTTGTAGACGTGGGTTTGGAGCGGAGCACGGAGCAGTGGAGCAATGGGTTTTTGCCCAGAGCTGGAGCAAATAATTTTAATTGCTCCACCGCTCCAGTTTATTATGTACAATTAAAAATAAAACTACTTTTTTTTAAATTTTTGAAGAATTATAATTTGTTTTTACAAGCATTTATTTACTTTATTTGTTTGTTAGGGTTAAATTTTGTATTTTTTGACGAACTTCCACATATCCGGTAAAATTAAAACTTTGTTTTTAAAAACAATTTTTTTTTAATAAAAAACTTGCTTTTAAAATACCTATTAACAATATTTGTAGCATAGAGCGGGGCAATTAAAAAATTGGACTGCTCCAAACCCCTGCTTGTAGATGAAATAAGATCGTCCTTTTACAATTAAAGGGCGTTAAATAACTATTAACAAGGACTGCACCATAACGGAACAGTGACTGGTAACAATAAACTTTTAATTTAATAAATAATGTATAACAACTCTAGTTATAACCAAATTCAACAATTGGTTAGGTGTGGTGCATAATTATGTAAGATTATCTTCCCAAGTCAGTGTGTTCTTAGTTCTTACTGTCAAAAATGATTATGAAATCTATCAATAATATTTACAACCTACAGATTTACAGATACGCATTATTTTATTATATTACGATCATCAACAACTGCATTTTAATTTACACAAAAAGTTATTAGCGAAATTTATTTTTAATTTGTGTATAATTAACTTTATAAAATACATGTTTCTACACGAGACATTCAGACTAAAGTCTGTTTTAACTATACTATTTTTTCGTTTAAGAAAATCGTATACGATTTTCTAGTACGGTGTCAATCAGAAATTACAAATCTTGAACCAAAAATTCGTACGAAATAACTACATGTTCTAAATGCGTCCTATTTTACATGGGCGTGTTTTGTAGCATGGGCGCATGCGTATTCTACTGCAACTGTATCTGACCGCATGTCATTTGTGGGTTAGGTTAACTGAAACACTCAAACGATGTTAAATACTACTTATTACCGTTATATCCCTCACAATTTATTTTGTAGGAATAAATATGTAGAATGGAACAAGCGTTAAATATACGTTAAATTTGAAAATAATTCGCTTTCTGTTGTGATCAAATTGAACATTTTCGTACCAAAAAATAGTACAGTGTAAGAGGTTCATATTTTCCATGCTAAATTCTTGAACGAAATTTTTATATCAAAAATCGTATACGATTTTCTTAAACGAAAAAATAGTATAGTATAAAACAGTCTTAAGAAAAAGCAGCAAAGATTGCAATGAATCAAAGCATAAGTTGTTTACGGTTTAACAAAAATGTTTCATATAAAAATGATAACAAAATGTATTAATGTGATTAAGGCATAATTTTGCTTTATATACATAAGCAAAAACAATGAGTCAACCTGTAAAGCAGAAATTTATCAAGGTGTAACTAATGTATCTTAAACAATTAAAATTTATTTAATTGTTTCACACATCAAACCAATTATTTTATTGTTAAAAAACTGCAAAAAAATCAAAGAATGCTTCTTTGTGCCTTAAATTCATACAACTTGCTGAATATAAACAGGCAGAAACCATTTTTAATTACAACAATATTTTAATACTTTATTGAGACATTCTTTCAAAAGTGGCCAAAGTTTATTTTTACAACCAATTAATAATAACTCCTAATTTTATATGCACAACAATATTTATTAAATCATAATATCGAACTAATAAATAGTAATATTTCTGCGTAGGCCAGTGGTTTCCAACGTGTGGGGTGCACCCCCTAGGGGGGCGCGAGACTATTGCAAGGAGGTCGCGCAGCTGTTACCAAAATATCATAATATGGTGTATTGTTTTATAGCCCATTAAATAATTATAAAATCAGGACAGTATTTATGAAATTAGATTGTTCCAAAAAGTGAGGGAGGCGCAAAAATTTTTTATGAAAAAGGGAGGCGTAGGCAGATATACAAACTTAAAAGTACATGCATTATTATTCATTATAACTATTTTGTTGTTACAAACATAATATAAACAATAGCTGTAAAAGTTTTTGTTGTGAATAAAAGTATTAAAGTTTAACTGTTGAAAAATGTTCAAAAAGAGAATAATTACCCCACTACACACGGTTTAAGAGCTATCAAGGTAGTGTTAGTAAGTTTTCAAATAATTTTTTGTCATGCAACAAATATAATTTTGCCTACAGAAAAATATATAAACAAATGACTACAGCTACATACTTACTGCTAAAGTTTGATTAGTTAATATTATTTTTGCATTGTAGCAACCTTCAAAAATAACAAAACGAACGCAATAACTCTATTTTGATAATAAAACAATTATATGTCAAATAAAACACTTATTTTCTTAAAAATGCGTGCATATTTAAAAAAATGTAATGTGGAGCTTTTCGAGATTAAAATTATAGTCAAACATTTGTAAAACAAATGAAAATAATGAGCTTAAGTGCACGTGTTCTCTGCAGTAAGAAAATTAAAAATTGAACAATAATCCTACTATAAAAAATAGTTTCCAATCACATGATAAACATTGTATATAAATAAATTTATATTGAATATTTTTTAACTTTAAACAACGTAGTTCTTACACCGTATTCGAAATAACTCTGAAATATAAAAGCCTGTAATTGTACTGATCTTTCATTCATAATGCACCTTTTGTCACTGATTTAAAATCAATCATTGTAAAAAGTTGCATATAATTTTATAACATATTAATAAACGCGTTTGGTTTGACTCAAATTTTTTTAAATAAAACAACAGCTTTATTTGTGGTAAATATACTATGGCATTTATTTTAAAATTCGTTTTATGTTTTTTTTTTACACAATAATTACAATCTTAACATACATTTAATAAAAGTACTAATGAAGTTTAAATATTTATAATTTCATTTCTTTCATTTCCTTCAAATCTTTAAATTCTTTAAGTTCTTTGATTTCTTTAAGTTCTTTTAATTCCATCATTTTTGCCATTTTAGCATCAATGGGGAAGATGGGGCTAGTCCAGGCAAGAGGTGCACCCCATGGGGCGGCAATGCCAAGTGGAGCGGAATAACCGGTAATAAATGGGCTAGCAGCAAATCCAATAGGTAAGGGAGCAGCAATGGATGGGGCGGCAAGACGAACAGCGGCTAGTGGAGCAGGAGCGGCAATTACAGCAGGAGCAGCAACTACTGGGGTTTCTACAGCTGGGGTTTCTACAACTTCAACAACTTTTTCGGCGACGGCAAGACGAGCCTTGGCTTCTTCGTGGGCGGCCATGTGAGCAACCTTAGCTTTGACAACATCAACAGTTTCAACAACGGGTTTGGGAGATTCAAGGATGGGTGCAACAGGAGCAACTACGGGAACTGGCAAGTTGGAAGCAGCTACACGGAATCCAAGAGCATCGGAAACGTATTCGGCGGTTTGGAGTTTGCCCTCGGCGTCAACGTAGGAGTATCCTCCGCGAGTAATACCGTCGGCGGTTTTTACTTCAGTTTTGGCGGAAAGTGGAGATGCGTATCCGTAAGAATATTGTCCAAGTTCATCTTGAGCGTGGAATTGGCTGGATACAACAGGCGCGGCCACTGCAACTGGTGCAATGATTGGAGAAATAACTGGACCGGCGGCGTAAGCGACAGGTGCAAGAATTTGTGGCTTGCCAGCGGCAAAAGCCAAAACAGCGGACAACACAACGAGGTATTTCATTTTTCTGAATAAAGCGCTACTGGTATTCCAGAACTCGCTAGTGAACTGCGGCAAAATTCGTGTAATTTCAACTTTTATATACCAACCACACCTAAGGGCTCCGTGATCCAGTTTTTTCATACTGTGCATATATTTGGCAAAGTTGTTGACTTTGAAAACGTATCGTTATTTATAAGACGCACGGGCAAGGACGTCTGCGAAGAGGCAGCGTCCGTAGGCTCACACACTGAATATCAATACGACATGCCCAATACAAGCACACACCAATTAAGCAATCCGTCATATTTTATTAGCTAGTTAATTATTTACAATACATCATATCTTAAATTTTTAAGTTGATGAAAATCTGTTAAGCAACACGTGGTGATATAGTTTAGGAACACGTTCCTTTATGTCATTGGTGGAATTTTATTAGAAGTTAAACGTGTATTACTAACTTGATAGAGTAGTTTCAGTGTATTTAAATGATCCAGATAAAAAAGCTCACCTAAATTTTATGCCTTATCTTTTACAGTAAAATGTTAATTTTTAATGCATTATTAAACTTTTAATGTGAATATTTGATTATTAATAGAAAATTAGGTATAATCTTTTCAGAACCAATAGCAAAAGATTGTGTATAATCGAATAATTATTTTCAGCCAGAATTATTTCATCCTTTTTCACAGATGAGTCTACCGTATTAGTATTTTGTCTATCGTTTACGATTTATCTATGAGTTAAGTGACTTTTATAGGACGCCGAAAAATGTTTGAAGTTTTAAAATTGAATGTTTATCTTTGTTCTACAACATTCCGAATTTTAGAGTTGGTCGATTGCAAGAAATGTTTTGATATAATCTCTTGAACTAAGTTTACATACAGGGCGTTTCAGACCACCCGTACCAGCACTTTTATTCAAAAATGCGACGTCTGACAAAGATGAGAAAGAATTATTATAAAAAAGCACATGTAAAATTGACTGACGCTATTGCAGTTTTCGTGATTAAACCGGAAGTGGCCAAATCCAGAAGTAGCTTTAAAAACTTAAGTAGAACCATCCAGTTTTTAATGCATAATTAGAAAGATATTTAATATAAAAACACTTTTTACTTGAACAATTTTTTAATTATCTGTATAGTTTGTATTCCATTGTACCTAAATCATAACAACATTTAAAACTCTATTCGCATGTAACTGATTTCTGGACACCCCCTTTTTTCTTGTTTTGTATTTAATTAAATGAAATTTTAGACATATATTTGTAAAAAAAAAAACGATTATTTGAACATATTTACCTACACTATTGTTTCACTTCCGGTTTCGCCGGAAATGACTATAAGTTTGCTATTTCAAATGGAACACCCTGTATAATTTAACATTTGTGAAAATAGGAAGCAATTTTGAATACAATTGCACTATTTTGTATAATGTTTATAACCTCAAATAATTTTTGGCCGAAATTTTTTATTTTTTTATTGAATGACTCTTTTTTTTTAACGGAATGGTAGTGGTACATTAACCAAACGCAAAATCGACACAGCATTTCTAATTGAGTGGCGACTAAAATAAGTGTAATTTGCCAGCGAAAAAAATCTGTTATTTGCATTAAGTCGAAATCAAAACCTTTTAGTTGGTTTTTATAATGACAAATATTAAGTTTTTTCCTAAAAATTGATTGTGGCTTTTCTCATACTTGGGAATAATTCACCTAATTTAAACAAACCTGTATCTCTTATAATAAGCGAGATCCCCATGCTGGAAATGTAATCTGGGACACACTGTATAATAAAAAAATTGAAAACCTCTCGAGACACACTTTTTATTTGCTTAAGCATCTTTCTCTTCACAACAATTTCTAAGATTTTTAAATAAATTCTTCCTCGTGTATACGAGATTTTTTTTTAAATTTACGCTGAAAAATCTTCATCGGTTAACGAGTAAACTTCACGTATGCATTTATTACATTAACGAAATGAACTAGGCGCGAAATTAAAAAAAACTATTACATGACTTCTGCTCCTCTTTTAGAAATGACATTTGTTCATCAAACAAAAATAAAAATGTACATGATGTAACGAAAATATTGTTACCTTTTCATTGTACTTGCATTTGTCTTATTTAGATATATTCTATGACGGTGGCGGTCAGACTTATGTGTGAATGTGTGGTACTTAGGAGCCGCAGATAGTTGTCTCTGATTGCGAAGAGCCACTTCTGGGACTAAGACTAGATCAGCTAAAAGCGGGCTGGAGCATATGAAATAGCTTAAGATTTCAACATTTTTAAATTATGACAACCAAAATTAAGATCTTGCAAATTCTTAAAAATAGATCGATGAAAAAGATATGTGACACCGCCTGTGACTACCCTTCTACCCAGAAACAACGCAAATCTTTTCCAATACTTGTTGCGTTTGCTCGTAACAGCCACACTGCAGTCTTGCTAAAATAATGGTTGTATGAAGAAAGAGCAAATAATAATAACTAATACAGTGCACTCTCAAACTTCGAACAAAATCCGTTCCAGGAGATGGTTCGACTTTCGAGTTAAATTTCCCCACAAGTTATAATATAAATTGAATTAATCTGTTCCAGGCCCCAAAAGTTTACCTAATATACAACAAGTATATTTAATTTCGATAACTGAATGTTTTCATTACCTAATAATAGTACACAAATAAAAGATTTTGTATAATAATCAATCAAAATTAATCGTTTGAAGGATATTACTGAATAATTGTTATTTAAGGAATATATAAATTAAGCCAAAGAAATAAATAAAACGCTTGGAAAATGCATGAAAAAACAGATTATTTGTTTGACTTTCGAGTTTCTGGCTGAGTTTCAAAACTGGATTTTCATCGAATTTTTTGTTCGAGTTTCAAATTGTTCGAACATCAAGTCGGTCAACTGTATTTATGTTTTATATTCTTATTCTTTTTAATCGGTTCCTCTTGTACCTTTCGGTGTCGAGGTATGCTTTTCTATTTCTGTGTTGTTTCTCAACTCCTGCCTATCGTTAGCTAATTGTTGCACATCTCTCCTCCTTTTTCTTCTAGTCTCTGCCTCACTTCTTTTTCCCATTTTAATCTTTGTTCTATTTAAGGTAAAAAATTACATGTTGGTGTGCGTAAACAAAACACTTAGTATATGTGAAAATAATTTTAGTTTATGAAGCTTATGATCTCCAACAAGTTTTGTTAGTTTTTAAAATTTTAAATAATTAACTTGATATGAAGAAAATACGCACCAGGTGGACCCCCTGTATACATATTTATGTATAGAAGTATTATTTTTTAAACATTCACATACCGGAACTGCGTTTTATTTATTAATTCTTCGAAATTTCTGTGTTTCAGCTATGTTTATTGAACTTTTCGAAACCGGTATCAATAAGACATGTAGTTATACGGCTTTACTTCCTCGTGATAAAAATAGGTTAATCTAAATTAATTTATTTCTATTGTGATCTTATGAACCACAAGGCCAAATAAAGGCGAAGTTAAATTATTTTAAGTTTATTTGAACAAATCAAACTTGTTTACAGTTTACACTATAGATAAGCAACAATTCAATAATGACCTTTGATTTAAATTCACTTTTTAACAATGCATTTCAATCAATAGTATAATGTACTATATAAAATACCATTGTCGACATTTTAGTTTTTATGTAGGTATGGCTGTCGTCTAATCATTTTATAAAATAAATTGACATCGACATAAAAAAGATTTAATTAAAATCGACTTATTTGCGGATTACTTAAAAAATATCTATTTTAAGTAGTGGATACAACTTATGTTGATTTTGAGTTAGATACTATGGCAACTATTTCAATGTAGGGAAATAAAATTAATAATTATATGCTTCATACTCACCACATGTTCATTCAATCAACAAACGTAGTAGAGAAAAAAGTTCGACATTTTCATATTTTCTGCTATTACATCTGAAGCACGAGATATTTTGTACTTTTAAAAATTGATTGTAGCTCCTCTCATACTAAGGAATAATTCAACTAAATTAAACAAACCTGTATCTCTTATAATAAGCGAGATCCCCAATTTCCCCATGCTGGAACTGTAATCTGGTACACCTTCTATAGAGTTTAGAAATGTTTTGAAAAACCCTAAAAACTTGTTTCTTTTTAAGTTTTGTTTATTTATTATTGCCTTTAGGAATTTGAAATTTGGAACGCAAAACGGACACAGTATTTGTAATTGAGTGGCGTTTAACATAAACCTTTACTTAGTGTAATTTGTCAGTGTAAAGTTTCAGTTATTTGCATTTTTGTGTGTAAAGTTTTTTCCTAACATAATTTCCAAAAAATATCCAACTTCTTTGCAGCACCGTTCTTCTATAAAATTAAGATATGAAACTTCAAGTTTAAGGTTTTGCCTCATTTTTCTTAGCATTTCCCGTTCCAGGTTATTGCTCCTGAATTCAACAACGACTGGTTATGGTGGACCTTGGATGAGGTTCTGTTTTTCGTTATTGCAAAGAATGTTTAGCTGCACAAATCTTATGTTCTGGTTTGCAAATAATTACATGTTTATATAGCTAGAGAAAGCCGACAGCCTTGCTACGTATGCACATTTATTTCACAATTTTTAAACATGTACTTCCAAAAAATTAACAATAAAATGATAAAGCTGAAAAACTTGGACATAAAAATAATATTAACCAAAACGAAAAAGTCCATTTATTTTTCGTTATTTTGTATAAATGCTTGTAGGCCTTCATAAGCTCCTGGTCTTATTTATATTGCTATTAGATTTTTTTTTAAACAAACAGTGTTTGCATGACAAAGAACGATGTCTATCCTAACCGAACCAAACATGGCACTAAGTACCTACAAGCAGGGACTAAAAACGAAAAAAATTCCGTTAGTTTCTGTTCGGAACGAAAACGAAATATATCGTTTTCGTTCTTTTCGTTCTAACCGAATAAATTCATTTTTCGTTTTCGTGAACCGAAATAATAACGGTTAAAAACCGGTTTTACAATATTTTTTTTTGTCGTCAAAAAATCAATTTTTTTTCTAGTCACCACAACTCTCTATAAATACGATAACAATATTTGCGTCTCAACTAAAATATAAACGATGACGATGAGGTTTGATGCTCACGGACAGCATATTTTAAACTATGGCGAACCATCGCATCGCCATATTAACTTTACCAAATCGTTAAACACATTAACATTTAACCATTTTATTAAGTTTAACACCCGTAAGGTGATTAGGTTAAATTAGACACACGATCTTTATCTAAAAATATGAAAATATAGCAAGTGCTGTTTTAAATTTGTTTTAGTACAAAAAATCTATGCATTTGAATTAAATAAGATCCTGCTGTAATTATTTAAAAAGACAAAAGAATGAATTCAAGTGGATAATTTACTAAATGTTATAAATAAAATAGATATTTAAAAAAAACTTATATTAACTTGAAATATACTTTAACTTTATAGTTTGTACATACCATACAATATACATTTTCACATTCCGTTAAATCTTACTAGCAAAACATCTTCCAATAAATCTTCGTTTACATTGGTCCTTTTCGAAGTAAGAATAAATTTTACTATTATCATGTCTAAACGCAAATAAAACATACACATTGATAATATATATCCAATCAAGTGTATATTCTATATTGATGATCTAAAAAACAAATTAGAAATAGAGAATATCTGTACCGTTAATTGTGTTACACGAAATTGCAAGTATAAACAATAAAGTTGTTAATACATATTCACGTAAATATATGGAGAAAAGTGAAGCTCACTTATTTCAAGTGAGATTTTTTACTGCCTCGTGGAGTCTCCCCAGCACAGAAAGTAAATTCGCGTTTGTGTTTAACAAATAAAATTGAAATAGAAACAAAACGGGTTAAAACCGGTTTTGGAAAATATTTATTTCGTTTTCGTTTTTGAACGAAAAATAATTATTTCGTTTTCGGTTTCGTTTTCGTTCTTAAAAAAAATTCGGTTAATTTCGTTTAACGTTTTCGTTTTCGTTCCGTTCTCAGTCCCTGCCTACAAGTAATTATAATGAACAGCTGTCACGTATATTTTTCTTGATCTGACCTATGCTTATTATGCCCTTTAATATTGTACAATAATTTCCGGTTTAGTGATTTCCACCAAAAACTAAGCAATTTATGTATATAATTTTTTTTTCAATATCCTGTATGTCGAATGTTTAGCATAGGTAACATACTGGTAGCCACATAGTAATCATTGTAAAAGTTATACCTACATGAAAGTGCATTGCAGGCAACATTTGGTCTCTAACATCAGAATCAGAAAGCATTTAAATTAATTTTATCACCAAAACTGTTATTACAGTAACGGGAGATGTATTCTGTAAATAAACTTCTATAATTGACATTTAATTGGACGGTTTTCGTTTTTTAATTATTTTCATTGCTAACCAGTGTGTGATAGGCAAGTGTTAAACAAAAGCTGTGTCGTCCATCTAAGCCACGCCTTGTCGTGGAATGTGAACAGAGTAGTTTTAAAGAAGCATGTATTATCAAAAAATGCTTTATTTCTTACAAAAACCAGTACCGCCGCACGTTTCTTTATTCGCGGCGTCAGTATTTTTTAAAGTTCAATGGCAGCAATATTTATTGCTTTAAAAAAATTGTATTTATTTAATTATTTATCGGCAGATTTTAAAATTAATAGACAAGAAAAAATATCGCGTTTGACAGGTTTCTGTAGCATTTTCGGAAGGTCATTGTCAAAGTCGTATAGGACCTTTACGATTGCAAGCTTAAAAGGTAGCTGTCACCCAATTTTTTAATGAATATTAAATCAAGCAATACTTTGTGGATTATTTTTTTGAAATTTCAATATTAAATAATCAGAGAATAATTATGGTTGGTTTGTTCAGGAAATAATGTAGTAAACTATTCTTCTGACATGAAATGTAAAAGTCTTTTATAATATAAATAGGGCCGACGAGAGGGGGAAGATGGGATTAAATCTCCGGACTCGGGGTTCACAGGGGCTGGAAAATCATCCTACAATTTGGTTTTAGTAAATAAATTTTTAAATAATTTATTTGCCTGAGGCCCTGTACAATTTTTACCCCGGGCCCGGCAGCGTCTCTTGGCGCCCCTGACTAAACTTTTTTAATGTAATATTTGTTGTTTCAAAATAATTTTCAATTAAACAAAAATTTGTATTTAGTGTAACGTTATGGACAAAGTGATATACTGGGCATTGTTTATATCACCCGAGTACTATCTATAAAGACTGGAGATATTGAACATAGTGATTAAAATGGTTATTTGTTACTTTAGCCGGATATTATAGAGTCTATAATAGACATTATTTCGTGTTTTCCGGACAATGTGATATTGTGATATCCTTAAAAGTCACAGAATATTTTTCAATTATTTTAACTTACTATATTGGTTTTGGACTGCACAAAATTAATACAGTTGCACCATAGTTTTGAGTACAGTTTAAAATGAGAAAAAATTATCTGCTCTATAAAATAATCCAGGCTGCTGTATATAAAATTTAAGTGCTTTATAATATAGAAATAAAGGTTAACACTATGTTTAGATCAGTATAAGAGGCAGGGTCAGTTTTACCATTAGGCGAGTCTAGGCAATTGCCTAGGGGTGCCAGGTTATGGGGGCGCCAGGTTTCCCCATAAAAAAAAACTGTAAAATTCGTATAATATGTTGAACTTGGTTCTAGGGTGCTGAACCGCGTCTGTTTCCCTAGAACCAAGTTCAACAAAGTACAACCGCGAAAACCTTCGTAACAACATTCGTATAATATGTGTATACAAATGTATTAAGGTTATTTAATTTTAACAAAAAAAAGTTTATCAGCGTGTAGGTAATATATGTATTTATATTTATAAATATGCCCATTGCTCATAAATATTGCGATAAACTTTGGGAGATTATTCCTATCATATAAAATATGAAGTGTTTTTTTTAAATAAAATATTTCCCGAAAACGTTTTTTGGAGTTACGCCCCTAAAAGGAACGGTAATAATACCTAAGTTTTCATTTTATATCTCAAATTTGGAGAAATGTAGGATAATGACATTTGGTAAATGTGTTTTACTTTATAAAAGATTTCCCATTGAAATATTTTCAATCATCTCCTACCTCTTTACAAGGGCTGAAAAGTGCAACCACTGTCGGTTTTTTTACCAGAACTTTTTGGGGGGTAAAATTTTGAAACATTGATTTATTAATTTTTTTTTCCTTAATTGTTCCCGCAAAACCTACAGTTTTTTAGTAAAAAATAAAATATGTGAACATTCACCACCAAATAAACACGAAAACCCCTGTCCCTTTTACTCAATATATACAAATCATGGTAACCACTAAAATGAATCATTTTATTTTAGAATATTTGATGGTGCCTGTTCACTATTTTATGTTTTACTCAGAAACTGTAGGTTTTGCAGGAAAAATTAAATAATTAAGAAAGGTTTTATATAAATTAGGCTTAAAAAAAAAATATTTGCAAAATTTTTTTCCTCTAAAAAGTTCTTATAAAAAAACAACAGGGGTCGACTTTTCAGCCTGTGAAGGTGGGAGATCATTGAAAATATTACTTTGAAAAACCTTTTAATAAGTAAAAAAATATCTTCCAAAGAAATTTTTCTATATTTCTCCAAATTTGACAAATAAAATGAAAACCTAATTTTACCGTTCCCCTTTATGGGAGTGTAACTCCAGAAGAAGACGTTTTAGGGAAAAAAATATCAAAGCCCCCCATTAAATTTTGATAAGGAGTTACCTCCCGAAGTTTTTCGCAATATTTATGAATCACCCTGTATACAATACGCACATTTAGACAATATATGGGGGCGCCCAAGTTTTCTTTGCCTAGGCCGCCTAGGGACACTAGATACCCTTGCGCCGGCCCCGATGAGAGGGTTAGGTCAAAGGTTAGTAAAAGTTTTTTTCTAGATGCTTTGTTAGGCAAAGTGGCAATGGATACTGAATCATTGGGTGTGGTAACAGCGACTAAAACTTGATCTAATAATAAGGGACAATAAAACGATATTATACAACAAAAAGCATTTAATTCCTATAAGTTTAAAATTTATAAAATCTCTTGAACATGAAAAAGTAAAATTAAAGATTGGTAAAATTTAAAATTCTCGAGTCACTTTTACAGAAAAATGTATAGATCCAAAATGTTATCGCTCGAAGCGGCCACCTTGGTACTTCTTCTGGTCGCTGCCCTAGATAAGTAAATTTTTAGTTAAGTGCGGTACATAAAAAAAAAATATTCAAACAGTTATTTCTGCATAATCTTTTTGTGGAGGTATGTCATTGACTTTGAAAATTCAGGTTAACTTTTGCAACACTGCTCCCGCGCAATTCTTATGTAAATACGCTTAGGTTTACGTCATGTTTTTTCTGACACTGAACTTTACCTCCCATGATTGTCTTCCTGGAAATAAGTATTGCATTTTCTTTAACCATTAGCACGGGCTAGAATAATAAACACAATTTAGAATATGTATTTATTAAAATCTGATTAAATTTACATTTAAATTGTGGGTGTTGGCATTTCTTGTCGGATCACTTTGATATATGGCAATATAACAATCGAAATTAAAAATTGATTTCAAAAAGCGCTTTGATAAGATATATAAAACATGATAACGCACTAGAAACTTTTGTCTTGGAATGTTAATTTTGCTTTTCCAAGAACTTTGCAGTGTAAAGTATTAATGACCAATCTTATTATGCGCGATGGTTCCTAGTTCCTACAATATCAGTTATCTACACCATTGGTTCTCAATCTTTTTAAAGTCGGGGAGAACACTAAACTCAGGCATTTTTTTGCGCGGAACACTTAACAATACCACATAAGTTTTAAACTTTAAAGTTTGAAATTCAAAGTGCTGCTTTTATAAAACAATAAAATACCGATATTGATTGATGCAAACATATTTATTTAAAAATCATTTAAATCATAAAAAATCACAAATTTATTGCGATCATCAGCTTGGTGATCTTTGGAGATTTCAGCAATATTGGGACGAATAAATGATAAAGCCACTCGCATCTCCTCTTCTAAATTTCCCAGTCTCTCGCGTTTCTTTGTTTTAATACCTAGTAACCATCGTTGAAAATCCTTCTTCGCAAAGATATGACGTGGAAAATAATAATAATGTGTTAAGTGCTTTTTTTGCTAGACCCGGGTATTCATCAGAGATCCACAATTTTTCAGGAGTATTTTTAATAAACTTTAATTTTAATCCACGATTTGAAGAGAGCGACGTCAGTTCTTCTTCTTTATTCAAAGTTAAACTGGATAAGTCGGGAGAAACAAACGGATTCCTTATCCAATCGAATTGTTCAGTGTTTAATAAACAATTTTTTCAAAATGTTCTTCTATTGTTAATTAATGTTCGATTATTAAAGAAATGATTGCCTCGTTTGTATCCTGCACAGAAGGGAACATTTCTGTGTTTCTTTCTCTTACGTGTCTCTTCCATAGTAAAAGTCAATCGATGTAAGAATGTTTTCGTTGTTTCCTTACAAACGCATAGACAGTATTGAAGTAAGCAAAAATATCAGCTTAATACGTCAAACCATTGCAACAATTATTATTTTTCAGAAATTTTCAAAAAGTTGCGCGTCTTTCTGTTTCGAAAAAAAAAATCATTTCTTAATTGCAACACAGGATTTATAACCTTTCCACGCGACAACCACCTCACTTCTTTATGAACAAGTACACATTCATAGTCTGCGCCCATAGATGAACAAAGTTGTTTGAAAATTCGACTTTCCATCGGTCTCATTTTAATAAAATTAACCATGGAAACTACTTGATCCAATACTTCGTTTAGTTTCTTAGGCATGGTCTATGACGAGTAGGTGGTGCAAGAAACAGTGATGAGATATTATATTTGGATTGATTGTTTTCGCTAAAGTCACAAATCCTTTGACTGACTGATCCCATGATAGATGCTGCTCCGCCGATACAAATTGCGACTCATTGAAACCATGATAATTTTAACGTATTCAAATACTACAATATCGCGTCGAATACGTCCTGGCCAGTTGTACGCCCCAAAAGTTCTTTACAGCATAAAAATTAATTTATTATCGTCATAAATAAATTCTCATTTGCAATTGCTGATTACAATCCCGTACACAAATTATTTTGCATTGTATTGCTTTTCTTTTGTAACAATTTTTAATTGTGTATTTGATTTTTTCGCGGAACACTTGAAGCGGCTTCACGGAGCACCAGTGTTCCGCGGACCACGGACTGAGAACCACTGATCTACACATTAAAATACAATACTGTATAAATACACGGGTGTCCAATATAATAATAAATAGCACAGGAATTTCCGTTATTATAAGCGATAAGAAATCAGTTAAATTAGAGAAAAGCTGCATATTTTAGTGTCTAATATGAATCAAAAATCAAATATGGAATATAATATCCAGGTCGTTATATATTTATATCCCTGTACAGGGTGGACCAAATTCGTTTTACGGGATATCTCGGTTACCGTAATAGTTTTTTTTTTATTTCCTGCTACTTGACTCCTCGTTTCTCTGCGGCTGTTTTTACTTCTTCCGTCCAGGTTCTTCTCGGTCTACCCCTCCTCCTTTTAGCTACCCTTGTATATTTTTTTTACCGTTCTTTCTTCTTTCGTCCTCATTATGCGCCCATACCATCTTAGCTGCTCTTCTTCGAGTCTGTGCTGCACAGGTCCCACGTTCAGGTTCTCTCTGAAGACCTCATTCCTTATTTTGTCCTTCCTTGTTTTTCCTCGATCTTCCTTAAAAACCTCATTTCAGTGCTTTGTAGTTTGCATTTTTGTTTATTCGATAACGTTTCTGTACCATATGTTAATACATATAGGGATAGCAACCTTCTTGAGTATTTCCATATTTATTTCTTTACGTATTTCTTTTTTGGTCAGGAATTGAGTTTTTATTGCGTTAAATAATCTTCCTGCGGCGCCTGTCCTCTCGTTAATTTCTTCGTCTAATTTCCTGCTATATTGTTGTGCCTAGATATTTGAAACTCCTAACCTGTTCTAGCTCTTCTTCTTCAAGTTTTGTCTTGTGTCTCTTCTCGTTCCGGCTTATTATCAACTTCTTCGTCTTACGTTTGTTTATCTTCATGTTTCTTAATTAATAGTCAATTTATCTTTGTTCATTGTTCAACATTTTACAAATTAAATATGTGAGTAAGTTTGGTTGTCTTCTGATTTTTTTGGGGGCCCACAGTTTGTCCTTGCGTAGGGCCCCGGGCTTCCCAGGGCCGACCCTGCATATAATATTCCAACTGTTCCCAAATAAGAACACCTTTTTCATCAAATTGTTACAACAAAAGTTTTTCAAACAACTTTTATGTGTTGAATAGTTACAAATTTTATAGTTCTGGAGCCAACAACTCATTTGAATATGCTTTGTTTCATCGTTTTTGATGTTTCCTTAATTTGATCTCAAGGTAATATTTTTTACTGTTTACAGTTAATTGTTTAAAAACTTGTTATTAACACATCACAGTATATTAGCAACAGGTTAAATAAACTAAGAAATGCATTTTAACATTGCTGCTATTATTGTAGTGAAGAAAATATAGGCCACAAAATAACTTTTATCTGTGTTAGGGTTACAGAGTGAGTCGTTTAAATGCAAGTGAGCAGTTTATAAAATGAAGTAACTTTTTTTGGATAATATAAATGTTTGACATTATTTTCTTTATATGGTGTATTTAAAAAAAAAATAAGACGCTTTTTTAATGGCATTTCAAACGTTAACTGACAATTAGCCATCCCACATTGCACAAGACCTTTTTAATTTAATAAAAATATGCAGTTGGAAACGTTATGCAACCAACAAAACGTTTCCTGAATAAACGCTAGAGGTCTTTCAACATAAACTGAACTGTGACGTAAACCAAAATTCGTCTAAAACGTTAATTACTGCGCCACCTAAAAACATACGTCCATTTCAACAACATGGTTAATAACCTATAATAAAATAACGTTATTAGAAAAGTCTATATTTCAACACCATCTCTTCTCATTGCGCAATTTGCGGTTCATTTTAGCTTGAAAGACCTCTAGTATGGCAAGTATGGCAAGATTGATTTATGTTAAAATAAGGTTGGATTAAAAAAAATAATTTAGAGTTGAGATATTGATTAATTCAAAACAAATGCTAGAATCACTAACAGACTCTATCGATACAACAATATTATTCTCTGCTCATGCATTTATTTTAGGAAAATAAAACTAATAATCTATTAATAATTTGAATTTATTGTTCATGATATACTTGTACTAAGTGCACTTGCATTTGTTTGTACATACTATTACAACTAATTCTACTGTTAATATCTAAAAATGTCACTTCAGATCTTACACTTATAAGGCATTTTATAAAGGCTGTTGTCATTCAAAAAGCCATAATACAATAAATAATGTTTCTTAAATGTGTAAAAAAGATTATTTAACTTTTAGAAAAACTCATAGCTTCCATAATTAGCTCAACTTAATTTTTAATTTATTAAAACATTATCATTTACAGTATGGCTTGTACCACTCACTTAAAAATCTTTTTTTAATACGAAACAAACAATGTATAATGATGGGCAACTACGGGGAGATAAAAATGAAAATTGCTTTCAACAAAAGACTGAAAGAGATCCAATTGTAGTGATATTTTACAGCAATAATATGGCTAGTTGAGATCAGAATTTCGATAAAATGATGGGGTTGCTCTCAGCAATATGCTGACAGACAACATTTTATGATAGAAACAAATTATTCTTAGCAAGCTACTTAAAATTATAACTACAGTAATTACCCTAATAGGGTTAAAACTGTAATTAGGTGTTAGTAAATTTTTAGACAAAACCATCTTTTTTAAACTGCAATACCAAGATTACCAAGTATAACAAGCACAAATCCATAACCCACATCTGCCTTAACAAATCATACTTGAAGGTTTTTCTTAGACAGTAGTTACCTCCCAATTGTTGCCTAACGTTATGCAGATGACTTTCATAGTTAATTACATTAGCTTACCATACTTATAGATACACAAACAAATGTACATAAATATAAAAATTAATTGTTTTTTTACAGTCCACGATATTTTGTATAAAACTTTGAAACGTTTATTATTTCGATAAACCCGCATCTGGCACATGAAAGTTTTCCCATTGACAGTACGATTTCGTAAAAATTTAAACGCTTATTTAAATAAAGGCAATAATTCACAACAATAACAATGAACTTAACTCAATAGTTGGTCTCCTGAACACAATAAAATAAGTAAAATACATACATATACATTCAAATAATCTTAAGATATTGATTCGCTTTAATCATGCTTGCAACTGAAGATTATCTTAAAAGTAATTTCAGTTTATTAATGACATTTTTGAACTTTGACACTTACAAATATACAATGAAAGGTTTCGAATGGCTTAACTAAAGCTGTGAAAACATTATTTTAAATTGACCCACTACAAATCTAAAGCAATAAAAATGATAAAATAATGTTTTTTTCTTTTAGTGTGTAGTTCTTGTGAAAGCACACATAGATGTTTTTGTTTTACCGGTCTCTCTTAAACAGTTTCTGTAAAATGATTTAAAAATTGTTAACAGTACTAACTTAATACTATAAAATGTGAATTATATTTTTAAAATACACCAAATGCTTTAAAGTGCTTTTTATTTCATAAAAACAAAATAATTTGCATTTGCAAATAACAGAAAATTTGACATATTTTTTGCTTTGGTTTATGCACTTTAACCACATGTTCTGGTCCTTAAAATCGATACACGGTTGCAACAAATTATTCGATAGCTTTGTTACTGAAAATTTAAAAAAGTTTTAAATAAAATTGTCTTTAAAACTATTGAGAAGTATTAATTTTAGATAAATATGATCCCTATGCTTTTTATACATAATTAAGTTATGGATAATAAAATTTAAAAATATATTGGGTGTTTCTATAATAAATGGACATATTCATGAATAAAGTTTAGCGAAATGGATTAACCATTAGAAACCCTCTGTCCTCTGTGAATGATTTAAAAGTTTAATTAGTCAGCAACTACTACGACATGATTTTTAAATTAGGTTCTCAAAGAATTTGCATTGTTATCAACATTTTTAAAGTCCTGAATGTGTCCTTATGTTCAAAAAAACACAAGTTAGTGTAAAACAATTGATCTTAGGTTAAAAATATACAAGGCGCACCATTTAAAGTCACAAAGTTAGGTATAAGTCATGGTCTACTACCATGAGCGTCCTCAGGGGGGGGACAAACGGGGAACTTGCCCCCCCCCTGGGATCGAGTAAAAATAGTACTTGTAAGAACAAATCATAAAAATTAAAAACTTAAATTAAAATTTATGTATATTATTATTTCACTCTATGCTTTGCTCCCCTGGAAAATTTTCTGCGGACGCCCATGTCTACTACACAGGTTGGGAAACTCCCATATAAAACCGACTGAGGCTTGTAACTAGTTCTATAAATTATCCCACAGATGGCGATCAGTGTAAGAACAGTTTGCCATAAATTATCGCTAGATGGCGATAAGTCTAAGAACCAATTCGTGCACAAGATTTTGATATAGTGAGATTTATAAGCTTTCGCTTAAAAAATTCGAATTTAATCAATCAGAATGTATATAAGTGTTTTAACCAAATTTTTAGATAAGTTTTGGGCAAACACGAAGAATAGTTCATCATGGTGAATTCACAAGTGGCGCAAACGTAAACACACAGAACATATGTAAAGCTATCTTTATTGCTTTAAAAAAAAGCTTTTACAGACCTCTAGCCTGACCCTCTTTTACCGGCAAAACGAATAACGGTCGTGAGAAAGGACATATAAACTTAGATTTTAATATTTTAAAGAAAACAAACGGTATTTGTTCGATGCTTACGTTTGCGCCACTTGTGAGTTCACCATGATGAACTATTCTTCGTGATTAGCACGTAGCCCGTCCTAGGACGGGTATTATCTTAAATTTAAACTATTACTTTTTATAATAACATAACCTCAATAACATAAGTCAACCCTGATAGACGTCAAAACTGACAAATTTATTTTGTAGCTATTTTCATGCGTTACAGATATTTTGTAGCTATTCTCATGCGTTACAGAGTCACAAAGTCAGCCTGGATTTTTATATATATTTATTGCCCAGTTTTGTTCAAAATAAGATCCACCTAGTGCAAGCACAGATTCTTAAACCTATCGCCATCTAACGGATTTTTATGGCGAATGCTTCTTAAGACTTATCGCCATCTAGCGGAAATTTATGTCGAAAAGTTCCAGATTTTTTGACAGTGCACAAAAACCAAACACTATGGCACAAATCATTTAAGGTTATGTAGTTTATTAAAAACTTTTTTTAAATTCTTTATTATAACAGAACTATTGAATAATTCATCTTGGTTTGCACACCCTGTATAAAAGACACTTTATTAAGGTATTGTACACTAAATTTTTAAATAAAAAAATACGTTAGTCTCAAATACATTTATGACTAGACTTAACTCTGTAAAAAGTAAATTCTGTGTAGTAAGAAAGTAATTTCAAGTCAATATTATTTTGATTTTGTCCAAATGCAGTGTAGTTGGCCTTTAAAACAAGCATGTATTAAAACAAACTATCTAATATCCTTCAAATGAGTATTAAAAACTAAAAAGCAACATTTACAATATAACTAAAACGAAGTTATACATAAAAGTAATAACAAAAGCTGCCTAGTTTTTCTACTGATTTCAATATCATTATTTGGCATTGATACTTTTCAAGTTTCGTAGGAATTTCTACTTGTGTCTTGTGTATTAAAATAAGGCTACTTTTTATTTGCAACTGTAACTTAAAACACTATTTGCAGTCAGGACACTAACTTAGAAGTTTTATGAATCTACCAACAATTCAAAATGGACAGAGCCTAATCGATCGACACGACTGTGCCTAATATTCTTCGCCCACGCTTTACATTCGACGTTTAAAACAAGTCCAGCTAAAATTTAAGTATTGTTTTATAAACATAAGATTATTCGATATTTTATTGTACATACGTTTCGGTCTGTGGAATTTGACGGCAACTAACGGACTTAGATAACCTTCACCATTTTTGTAGGGGTAATAATATCCTGGAAAACCTTGTATCTCTGGGTAGTAGGTTATTGGTCCAATAAATTCCATATCAGCAGGGTTTTCTCCAGCACAACTAACCCATACTGTGTCACGCTAAAAAAATTATGTAGTCAAAGAATCAATGTAAAAAATTATATTTAAAAATCCTTATGCAACAATATCCAGAATAATTTTAAATTTGAAACCCACTGAAATTTACACAGATAAATTAAAGAAAATTTCAGTTTTGATTAAATGTAAATATAAAGATTAGCCATCCCACATTGCATAAAATCTTTTTATTTAAAAAGAATATTCAGTTGGAAACGATATGCAACCAACAAAACGTTTCCTGAATAAACGCTAGAGGTCTTTCAAGATAAACTGAACTGTGACGCAGAAAACAAAACTCGTCTAAAACGATAATTACTGAACCTATAACAATATAACGTTTTTAGAAAGGTCTATAATTCAACCCCATCCCAACTTCTCATTGCACATTTTAGCTTGAAAGACCTCTAGTATGGCAAGTGTAAGTAAAATTGGTTATATTTTAGATAAACTCACTTTAATATTAATTTGTTTAATCAACGACACTACTTAACAGAAAGTAATATGATCCAGATAATTCATTAAAATATAAAAGTAACATTTTCATAAGTTATACACTGAACAAATAGCTGACCAACTCTAGAGAAATGGTCGATGAAAAGTTGATAAGAGTCCAAGAAACAAAAGCTTTCATTATCATAGTTAACAAGATGGATCACAAGAATACAATTTTTTGTAACATGTATTTATTTACCAATGAAATGTATATCTTTTCTTGTTGTTACTACATTCACTCAATGTGTACAGGGTGGTCCAAATTCGATGGGATTGCATGGGTATCTGTATCTCGGTTAATATTTAAGATAGAAAAACGATGAAATTACCCAAAATGTGCAGTTTTTTGAGACAAACTCAAAACCGTTTTCAAAAATACTCTATCATTTTCGGTTTTTGAGTTATTGAATAAAAAGTGTTTTTTTGTCATATTAATAATGTGTCATATCTCCGTTATTGTTGTAAATATCGAAAATATTTAAGGAGATTATTTTTAGATATTTTTATGTAAAATTCGATTATCCTAAAAAAAAAAAAAAAAAAAAAACGCTTGCTGTTAAAAAGTTATGACACAAACTTACCTTTTTTTAAATGGGAGCGATAGTTGGCTATGACCTATTTAAATTCCTTATTTTTTTCTCCGTCTAAATATATAACGGTTGATGTATTTATTATCAATAATACCCAAGTTACGAAGGTTTTTTAGTTTTTTTTTTATTAAGAAAATCATAGGCTGTAAAAACAACAACAAAAAACTAGGTGTAAAACCTTATAAAACTCATGTGGTACAGGTAACCAAAGTTTTTAAATTTATTGTTAACATAAACATCAAAAATTTTTGAACATAAGATAAACAGCATTATACTACATTACTGCTGATTCCGACTATGTTGTTATCGTATGTTCAAATATTTACAACGTTTATCTCAACAACCAAATTAAAAAACCTTGGTAACATGTACCATATGAATTTTATAAGGTTTTACACCTTGTTTTTTTTTTGTTTTCACAGCCTACTATGATTTTCTTTAAAAAAAACTAAAAAACCTTCATAACTTGCGTATTATTAAAATTTTAAAAATAAATACATCAACCCTTATATATTTGGAATGAGAAAAAAATAAGGAATTTAAATAGGTCACAGCCAACTATCGCTCCCATTTTAAAAAAGGTAAGTTTGTGTCATAACTTTTTAACGGCGAGCGTAATTTTTTTTTTAAGTATAATCAAATTATTTAAAAATAATCTCCTTAAATATTTTCGATATTTACAACAATAACGGAGATATAACACATTATTAATATTACAAAAAAACATTTTTTATTCAATAACTCGAAAACCGGAAATGATAGAAAATTTTTGAAAACGGTTCCGGGTTTATCTTAAAAAACTACACATTTTTGGTAACTTAACCGTTTCTCTATCTTAAATATTAACCGAGATACCCATGCAATCCCATCGAATTTGGACCACCCTGTACATGTCTTTACAGCATATAGTCTCACTTGTTTTTAATACAAATGGGTAAGAAAATTTTTGGTTAAAACGAAAATTATAATGCGCACATTAAATTATCTGTTCTATAAAACTTGAAATGAATAGTATCATACCTCTTCCTGTTTAGTGTTATTGACGATGTGATCAACTAAACTTTTCGGCATATCTGGAGGTAAATCTCGAATATCATTATAAAAATCTGGAACCCAACCATAGATGCGATTAAGTTTCAAAAACACACAAGGAGCGTTCTGATCAAAGCCAAAATTTTTTTCTCGGGTGCAAAGTTTCCATTGTTCAACACTGACGCCACACAATTCGCCCTCTTTTGGCCCCCTCGTGTAACTACACTGTATAACCGTAGCGCTGCCCTTTTCAACTTTACCAGGGGTGTAATATTCTGCAAACAAATATCAGTAAGAAATACTTTATTTTTGCATAAACTTGGAAATAAAATTCAAATATGATAAAAAGTATGAAATATAACAAAACAAAAGTCATTATACTCTTTAAACGTAATTGATGGTAGTTCTTAAAAAATAATAAACTAATTTTCAGATTAAACAGAAAATAAATTGAATCCCAATTTAACTAAACTTGTTTTCATTTAAATTGGAAGAACCAAATATGCACATATTTTACAAGTTAAAATCATAAGTTAACAACATGAACTACACATAATCAATTCGACTTTTAGATTTCATGAAATATATCCTAGTTTTAAGCATTAATTTACAAAGTGCACACACAAATGAAAAACTGAAGACACTTACCATCTAGATAACCCATTAAATTATCAACCCACTTGACATGTCTAGATTTATTTGCTCCGTTCAACCAAATTAATGTACTTTCTACATTTTCATCTGCTGGCATTGGACGGAAACCTAGTCCAGGATTACTTCCAATAATCGAACTTTCAACTTGCCATCGTGGAATACGAGGATCTAACGTTTGAAAAAATACCCACATGCATATAGACACCAACGCTGCTAGCATTCCATAAAATGTGAGGTAGAAAAGGCCAATTTTAGCTGAAAAAATAAATAAAACTCAAACCAAATGCCACCTGCTATATTTCTATATCTACACATACAAACTTTATGTGGATTATAGTGCCTTAAAGCAGTAATAAGCAACCCAAGGCCTGTCAGTTGTTTAAATGCGGCCATTAGAGATTGTTCGATTAACTAAATTGATACATTTTTTGGTTCAACACAATGTATGAATCTAGGAAATACTTTTAAAGAATATATATTTTTAAAGTATTTGTACAGCGAAAAAATATATTTATTTATACATTTATCATATTATTTAAAGTGTTGTATGCAAGGTTTAGCTATGCAACACATGTTGCTTTCCTATTATATTTGTTGCCTATATTGTATAAGTTGGCTTTTACGATTAATCTATTGTATTTAAGGCACATACACACGTGCAGACAGGGTGATCCAAATTTGAAGGTATTACATGGGTATCTTGCTTAATAAAAATATAGAACTAATTAAATGATGAAAAATGTGCTGTTTTTGAGATAAACTTAGAACCGTTTGCAATATACAGGGTGATTGATTGAGACCGGTACTTAAAAATATATGAGGCATAAAAAAGGGTATGGATCTGAAATTTTGGTTATGACCATAATGGCATCTGGTCTGTTCAATGAAAATATATTCAGGATGGCGACACTTCCGTAAATACCAGAAGTTGATGTCTATTTTCTTATTTCAAATACAATGGTATATTTTTTATTGCGTATTTGGATTTAAAACATTATTTTGGAGGGACTTTTATTAGCATTCCCTATACCTAAGTGCAGTCATTTTTTAGATTTTTGGACTTTTGAAAATGTTTTGATTTTTATCGTGATGCTTAATATTATCTAACGCCGCCATTTTTTAAGAAAAAACGCTTAAATTTATACCATGCTCAAAAGAAACCTTGGAGTAGATCCTGGAATTTTTGCAATCAATGCATTACTTACAGGGTGTCCAAAATTTAATTTTCTTTTAATACAACTTCAGACCACTAAAACTCGTTTTTTTCAAATACAATGCCCAAATTTTTTTTAAATTTTCTAATGCAAAATTACATTCTGCATTAATCTGTATTAGCGTTTGCTAGACCCAGGGTGGATAAAAATCATGATTTTTAAAAAAAAATCGATTTATTTGATTTAAATCAGATTTTTTTGATTTAAATTAAATGTACCATATTATCGAATTTAGTGACATATTCACATGCTATTTCTGTTTTGTGCTAATATATTTAATAACCAATATATTAAATTCATTGGTGAATTTTTGTCAAAATGAAAAATTAAATATAATGATTAAGAATTTTGAAAAAATCAGTGCTTAATGGTGATGTTTAATTAATTATATACAGGGTGTCATTAGTGCGGGATCGGTCGATTGTGGCTAAACGGCTTGAGATATGAAGTTGATTCAAATGCTATTTTATACAGTTTTTTTTAAAACACACAATAAAAATATTTTCAAATATACAGGGTGAGTCACCTTTCTGGAACTAATAGCAACTTTTATATTTCAAATACAACACCCACTTTTTTATTTAATATTTTTGACCGCCTTAATTTTAGCTTTGCATCAATATAAAATACTACAGGTTTTTATACGGCGTTGTAAAAAAAAATAATTTTCTAAATTATTCAAGGTTTTAAGTCTTTATTTAAAAAGTTCTCCTGAAGTTATTTTGAAGTACAGAGTTGTAATTTGGTATGGACATGCAGAAAAAAATTCTCTGTTCCCCCGATATGAAAAAATTTGAATCACACATACAGGGGTGTTTATAAATAGGTCGCAACTTCCATGATTTTCAGAAGCTCGGAACTCGATTTTTTCAAATGCAAACCCCTGTATTTTTTTATGTCATTGAATTCGTCTCTAAAAGAGCTTCATATTTTGTTTAGTATGTCCTATACCCAAAACTCATACTTTTCGAGATATTCGACATTTTTCTTCAAATCGTTATTGAAGCCATAGAGTGCCGTGGAAATTGAAAAAACTGACTGTTCTTCGCTAACGTCGAAAACTTGCATTTATTTTTTGAATTATTGCATTACCGCAATGAATATTACTTTGCAAGAGCAAATTGATATGGTTTATTCACCATTTCGTGTATTTAATTACTAATATGTAGTAATACAATTTTGTTTTATTATAAATATTATATTGTACTCATATAATCTGTGATTTAAATTGATAATTTTTTTTAAAAAATCACTTGATTTAAGTCAATGATTTTTTTTAAAAAAATCACTTGATTTAAATCATGATTTAAATCGTGATTTAAATCAATTGATTTAAATCTGCTCAACCCTGGCTAGACCTCTCTGCAACAATTTTCGAGTTTTTAAGAATTTTTGATAAAGTTAAGAGAAATTGCAACATTTTTAAATAGTATGCCTTGGAAATGACAGCAAATGCCAATATTAATAACTGTAAACCACTTTTATTGCGTTTTGTCTGAAGTATCCATAAAAATGGAAAATCAAGAGTATTCAAACACGAATATTTTGAACTTATTTTATATTCATTTGTTGCTGATGTTAAAATTAATCCAATGATAAAAATTGAAATTTTAAAGTCATATTTCACCTTTAGTGGTATTTTTGTGTTCTAAACAATCTTTCCCTATGAAGTTTTTTGTAACTCTTAAAATAAGGCTACTTTACTCGTGAATATTTCTGAAATCGCTAAAATCTAGTATCGTATACGTTTTTAGGAAATTTTTTCCATTTAAAATTAGTTTTAGGTCATCCACCAACTTTTATCAGGAATAAAAGTTTCTGAGAAATTTTTAATAAAAAACTTTTTCATTTGTTGATCCTTTTTGAATGACGCTGTATAGAAGATGTAATGTAGTGTGAATAATGAATAAATTAGTTGTAAAAAATAGTAGTTACTTTAAAAATCAAAATTTCGTGACATTTTTTATTTTTTTAAATTTAAATCAATGATTTTTGATTTTTTAATAAAAATCAAATTTTGCCCAAACGTGATCGTGACCCATAGCGTGAAATTTTGTAGACTTCTCTAGATTGTCGATTACTGACTTAAGACAAAAGCAAAAATAACGTAACGTACTAATTAATCTACTACACTTTTTTATATCAAAAGCTTGATCTGGTTAAGAACATGTTCAAGTTAATCCTTAACTGATATTTAAACATTGGGAAAACCATCTAAAACACCAATACTACTTTATACAAAAACTCTTTTTTTATTAGGTGTGCGTCAGTCTTATTTATTAACCTTATTCTTTTATAGAAATTCAATACGACTATAAATACATTTTTCGACACCTTAAAATAAAATAATCATCATTATAAAATAGTTACATTAAACAAAAATGGCTTTAAAATAATTTGTTTATGGTACACGGGCATGTTTGTTTACAACATCGTCCATTGCGAACACACATGACCTACTTATGTTTCCTGTACAACGAAGACATAAATTACGTGTTAAGTCTTATCACTTAGATTTCCTAATAACCAAGATCCTTTTGAATCCTGGCCCTAGTTGAGCGTTTCATATATTTTTTTAACAAGTCGTACAGGAACGCTTTGATGTATTAAAACTAATTATATTAGGTAGGAGCAAAAGTATTTTCGTTTTTTTTTCTAGTCATCTTGGATACTAAACAATTGATAAAAGTTTGACAAGTTATATGTCAAATTAAAAAGCGCATCTTCTAGTTTAGTTTTTGTGTCAGTTAGTTTAATTGCTTGTGGTTAAAAGTCCTTTAAATGTCTGAAACAAATGTTGAAGTTCTTGCAATTTTACGTCACTACTGGAAATTGGGGCGAAGCGCCGCTGATGCCGCACGAACTATACGTGATGTGGAAGGTCAGGATACTATCTCAAATCGTACTGCACAAAATTGGTATATAAAATTCAGAAACGGCGATACCAGCCTTCAAAAACAAGCTCGTTCTGGGCGGCCCTTCATGGTAGACCAGGGGGCCCTACTTCAAGCCGTCGAGGAATCGCCAGCAACAACTACTACAAATTTATCGCACGAACTTGGGCCTTCGCGATGGACTATAGGTCGCCACCTACATAAGCTAGGTAAATCCAAAAAACGCTGTAGAGAAATACCCCATGATTTGTCACCAGAGCAAGCAGAACGTCGGGTCAGTGTATGTAGAGAACTACTCAGCAACCCTCAAGACCATCGGTTCTTTCGCCGGATTGTGACCTGCGACGAAAAGTGGATCTACCTTCGTAATCCCAGTAGATCAAACCAGTGATTAAGTAGAGGCCAACGTGGAGAACCTGTGGTAAAGCGCGGAAGATTCGAAACCAAGGTTATGCTTTGCGTCTGGTGGAATTACGAAGGTGTGGTTCACTTTGAGTTGGTTCCTGATGTCGAGCGATCAACGCGGAACTCTACTGCGAGCAGCTTGATCAAGTGTACGCATCCTTACAACGAAAATACCCTTCTTTGGTCAACCGACGACGAGTGCTGTTACAGCAAGACAACGCTAGACCGCATACGGCCCAAATGACCCTCCGGAAACTGGAGGATCTTGATGGAATAGAAGTGCTACCACACCCTGCATACAGTCCCGACCTAGCACCATCGGATTACCACATGTTCCGGTCAATGGCGCATTTCCTGACTGGGCGGGACTTTGCTAATGTTCAGGAAGTAGAAGAAGGGTTTCGCGAGTTCTTCGACTCTAAGTCCCAAGAATGGTATCGGAGGGGAATTGAAAACCTGGCAAAAAAATGGATTAAGACCATTCAATACAATGGACTATATTTTGATTTTTGATTTAATTTAGTTTGTTAAGAATATTAAAAATAAATATCATGTTAAAAAACGAAAATACTTTTGCTCCTACCTAATACATGCAGCTATTAAATACATTGTTCTACGACCACTAATGTAAATTGACTCTTACCGTACAGCCTGCATGCATAGCAAGTGAGTCCTTACAAAAGATCAAAGTAGACTCATGTCAAACACCCTACATGCCCAGTAAGGTACGCACGGTAAACAAAACGCACACTTGTCTAGAAATGTTAACGCAGACTTACGACTTACGTCAAAATTGACAAGACAACGTAATTACATGTGTATATTAGCCAAAAAGCCGTTACAATCGTAGGTAATGTGATCGTAGAAAAAGTATGCTACATAACACGAGTTCTAAAGTAATTACGCACTCGCTCCGTGCGCAACTTTTCCACTCGTGCGTAATATGCTTCTTACAACTCTTGTTATATATACATATACATACGTATTTTAACAGTAACTAGGTACTTAAATTATTTGAATCCGATTATGATTGAAAAATTTCGGCTTATTTATTAGTAGAATAATTTGGTTTGGACTGCACTATTTACAACCCACAATGTTCAGTTCGTTGAAATTTTTTAGCAGAATATAAAATACAGTTTATAAACAAACTAGGTGATTCTAATAACAACAGGTTTAAGGAAAAACAGAAACACTAACATTTATAACGCAAGGAAATAATTTTACTTTCAAGATAAAAAGATACTTTTGGAAATAAATCTAAAAAAAAAACACTAAATAACACAATATAGATACAAGTATTTAAGCAAACAAAACTTTTATTGTTCATTAAAAAGACACCATTTGCATTAAAGTGGGGATTTTTTAAATTACAAACACATATTATGTTCCTAATAGTACCTACTGTAACAAAAAGTTGATTGTTTCTGTATATTATCATAAATTACGAAACGTATATCTTCATTAACGATTTTTTTTAAATTTCTACCGTAGATTACTGGAGTTTTGAAAGCATGCTCTACATTTAGTTCAAAAATTAATTCTAGCAATTAAGGAATCTTATAGTTTCTTTATAATAATTCGCTGCATCTTCAACTATTTGTATATCTTTCAAATGCAATCTTACAAGAAATGCAAAATAAAACATTAATTACAAATTTTTACATATTACACAAATATAAAAAATCTGAAGCTTTAGGAATATTATGTAAACAATTATGCTCAATTTTGACTCTTACAACATATAATTATCTCGGTTACTTTATCGTAAAAGTATTATCGTTTTTAAGCAAAAACGGAACTAACAACTATATCCAACCGGAAGTGATTTAACCTTTAGTTGGGGGTCTGTTTAACGCCTTCAAATTTTTGTTTTATCAGTGCTATACAAGTACAAGATATGAATGATGGTCATTGCTAAAGGTTTATTGTTATTAATTAATCTTCAAGTAACAGTTTTTCGCTACGAAAAGTACAAAATATATTTGCACCAATCAGGGATGGGCTCCTCCAAATATTAACACTTAAAGCCACTAAATTAGTTAAATCTGGTGCTTTAGTAGCAGATTATACCCGTAAATAATTGATATATTTCATAAACTAACAACTTTTCTAAATTCCTATCAACGAAAACATCCACAATAAAAATTTCATAATTTTTTACGTAGGTATTGATCCATTTTTTTCCGTTCAGGTGTGGTCACACACATATAAAATTCGTGGTATATTGAATGTGCTTTTATGTTTGTAGAGCTACATCGACAAAATGTATTATTATAGGCAGTTAATATACAGGGTTCTCGTTTTTCGCGGCTCACTATGGGGATCTCGTAAACGGTAAGAGTTACGACTTCGGTTAAATTGGGGCAAAGTTGTATATTCAGGTGCTTAATAATTTGACGCAAACAGAACTTATTTATCTTTTTTAGTTTTTGAGATATAGGGAAAAAAGTAAAAAAGTGGATTTTTGTTTTTTGCCCGTAACTTTTTCATTTGATGTCGAATTTTATTTTTGTAAAAACATTTTCATGGCCACTTTTTGCAAGGAATCAGAATCCCCAATTATATTTTCCGTGCGACGTTTCGTTTTTTTAAAACCATCATCAGGTCAATTTTTTCTTATGGACGCTATTTCTGATTTTAACGCCAGTTTGTAGAGAATTTTATTCTGAATTCGAAAATGTATAACACTTGGCACTTTTTTGAAACCATTGTTGTTAAAAATGGCTAAAACAAATATTTTATTTAAAACAAATCCTAATCGGCATGGTAAATAATTTTCTTTGTCCCTTTTTTCTTGAAGTAGGTAATTAAACCGCATTAAATTACTATTAAAGGGATTTAATTAAATATTTAACACAAAACGAAAATAGGTAGGTATTTATTTATTTATTGGACGAAAAAAAAAAACAGCTATGCCACCCATGCACGGTCACCCAACCAAGAACAAACTTAACTTGTCAAACGAATGCATTGGTTACATCTTTAACGAGTTATGCCCTTTATCTGCATTAATGGCTTCTAATAGGTAAACAGATTTTTGGACGTTTTTTAAAAAGTATGAAAACTTATATTTGGTTACGAAAATTTTGTTGCACATTTTTATATGCCAAATAAGGGATTAAATGTATTAGTGTATTTTACCTGCGTTTGTTAATGAAATGTCAATTTTATTTCATTCAAAATGTTTATTGTTTAATTAAGCTTTTTCTTTAGCACCATGAATCAGATCAGGTGACCATGTTTTTTGACATCTAAAAAAAAAAAAAAAAAGCGCGTGAAACGTCAAAACGGCTTGTATTTGGTCTAAACTGTAGTTATTGCATAATATATTTTGTCATCATTGTTCAAATCGTTAATATGTATACAAATGAAGAAAAACGAGATATGGTTAAAATATTTTATGGTAATCATCACAATGCACACGTAGCATTAATGAATTATGAGCCGACCTATCCAGAAAGACGACAGCCTCATAGAACATATTTTAAAAGGCTGGATCAAAACTTAATGGAGTACGGTTCTTTTAGTATACCAAGAAAAGCGTATGGAGATCGAATTGGTGATGAAATAAAGGATGATGTGTTACAAGAAGTAAGTTGAGTTACATTCATTTACAAAATAGACCAATAAAAAACTATTAGTAACGATTACGTTTAAAATTATTAGGTTCAAAATAACCCTAGAGCTTCAACTTCTCAAATTGGTACTACAATAAACATTTCCAAAGATAAAGTATGGAGAGTACTGCATAAAGAAGGCTTTAAACACTTTAAAATTCAAGTCACTCATACGCTGCATTTTTTTAAATAAAATATTTGTTTTAGCCATTTTTAACAACAATGGTTTCAAAAAAGTGCCAAGTGTTATACATTTTCGAATTCAGAATAAAATTCTCTACAAACTGGCGTTAAAATCAGAAATAGCGTCCATAAGAAAAAATTGACCTGATGATGGTTTAAAAAAAAACGAAACGTCGCATGGAAAATATAATTGGCTGATTCCTTGCAAAAAGTGGCCATGAAAATGTTTTTACAAAAATGAAATTCGACATCAAATGAAAAAGTTACGGGCAAAAAACAAAAATCCACTTTTTTACTTTTTTCCCTATATCTCAAAAACTAAAAAAGATAAATAAATTCTGTTTGCGTCAAATTATTAAGCACCTGAATATACAACTTTGCCCCAATTTAACCGAAGTCGTAACTCTTACCGTTTACGAGATCCCCATAGTGAGCCGCGAAAAACGAGAACCCTGTATAGCGTAAAACCAAATCAATGTATTTTAACTGCACATGATGTGAATTTCATTCTAATTATACGTTTCAATTACAGCTGAAATGTTTAACCACCGCAGCTTCCGTTTAATCACAGATTAGAAGCTTATCGCATTCACACGTATTTAGTGAGACATTACGTGACGAGTCATCAATAAATTTTACAGAACTTTCATTAACAGGGTACTTGATGTTATTAACTTCCTTCTACTATCTAAAATCCGATACTAAAAACAGTGGCGGATCTTGATTTTGTGGGGCCCCAGGCGCAACCTGATCTGGAGGCCCCTATTAAGATGGTTCACTAAAATGAACAATGCAGAAAAATCATAACGTTTTTTATTTTTAGAACCAACAAAAACATAAACACAAAAATCAAATACAGAAACAAAAAAATATTCTCAGGTATCAGAAAAAAAATGACATTCCCATTTAAAAGAAAAAATCCCATCTCAGGTAAAAAATCACAGTAAAATTCTGCATCATACAATACAGGTGGTCCAAATTCGATGGGACTACAATGGGTATCTCGCTTAATAGTCAAGATAGAGAAACGGTTAAATTACTAAAAATGTGCAGTTTTTTTAAAACAAACTCAGAACAGTTTTCAAAAATATTCTATCATTTCCGGTTTTTGAATTATTAATGAAAAACTGTTTTTTTGTTATATTTTTAATGTGTCATACCTCCGTTATTGTTTTAAATATCGAAAGAGTGTTTAAAGATTATTTTTAGATATTCTTATGTAGATTTTGCAAGTAGGTAATAAAAAAAATTTTACGCTCGCCGTTAAAAAGGTATTGCACAAACTCACCTTTTTTTAAATGGAAGCTATAGTTGGCTATGACCTATTTAAATTCCTTATTTTTTCCCTTTCCAAATATATTAGGGTTGATGTATTTATTTTCAATAATACGCAAGTTACAAAGGCTTTTAAAATTTTTTAAAGATGAGAAACAAAAAGCAGCTTGTGAAAACAAAGGAAAATCGGAAAAGATAGACTATATTTGACAACAATTCTGAGTTTGTCCCAAAAAACTGCACATTTTTGGTACATTAACCGTTCTCTATCTTGACTATTAAGCGAGATGCCCATGTAATCCCATCGAATTTGGACCACCCTGTACAGTACATCGGCTTGCAGTGCACTGTAATCAGATGCAAGCAGGGTTGCAAGTTTTGGCGATTTGGAACCAAATTGGCTATCATTTTTGTTTAATTTAACATGTTTTTTTTTTTTAATTGGCATCAATGGCTATTACACAATACCCACTATGAAAATAGGTTTTAGAAGATATTACAATTTGCCTAAAATTATTATTTTATAATTTTTATATTAACAGACAATAAAAATTTAATTTTGGTTTTTGAGGATGACAAACCCAACGATTCTGAGGCCCCTTTTTGCCGAGGCCCGAGGCGCGCGCCTCATGCGCCTGTGCGGTAATCCGCCACTGACTAAAAAGGCGAAAATAATTGTCCAAGAACGTTCAGAAACTTCATTGGTTATTACTCGCCTAGTTTGGCGTTTGAAAAATAATTTTACGAAGTTCTTAGATCCATTCTTACCGTTAGTTAAAAACACTGACTTTAAGTCAATATAAAGACTATTTTAGTATAGTTTAATACACAGATATATCTTCAACAGATATTTATAATTAAGTTTTCCAAAAGATATAGGCTACAGGGTAATTAATATTCAAGTTTAAGCATGGGGATCTCGCTTACTATAATAGTTAGAGTATAGGTTTAAATTTGGCAAAGTTGCTAAATTCAGTGCTCAATAATAATGTGAAGAGAAATTGAAAATATCTCAAACGGTATCCGAGAAAATGAGGAAAAACCGGACATACGATTTTTGAAAATCGTCCATAAAGCCTTTGGAGTATAAAATAATTTCAAATGTGTCCAGTCAAGGATATGTAAACATATATCCAGAAAGAAGACAACCCTCACATATATATTTTTGTACGTTGGACAGAAACTTAGGTTAATATGTGGCTTTTGCCAAACTTTGAGAAAAATATGGGAAAAAAGTTTTAGGTGACAATAAAAGAAACATTTTTATTCCAAACATAGGTATTCTGTCCAACGTACAAAAATATGTGTGCGAGGGTTGTTTTCTTTCTGGATATGTTTCTGCATATCGTTGACTAGACAACATAGAATTCCTATTCAATGAATAAAAATTTGCAGCATATCGCGTTTTTCTTCGTTATTAAAATTCATTTTTACGAATTTATCAATGTGACAAGTAATAGACTTTCAAAACTTTTAGTTTGTTGATTGGTTGTCATGGAAATAACATAAACTACAACGACCGGCCTACCTGATTTATAACGGTTATTGTTTAAAACCCTTTTTTTAAATTTCGCAATTAATAAAGAAGTAAAATACCATGCATGATACAACAATGAATTCAGAAAAATAAATGCTATTTGATTATGTAAATAACAAAAATTGCGCCCATAAGAAAAACTAAAGTTGGTTATCATAAAACAAAAACGAATCGACCGGGGAAAAATTTGTGACCACCATCCGATTTGGCTTAAAAAGTAGCTTCGGCAATGTCTTTACACATTTAAAATATTTCAAACTCCGAAGGAGTTATAGACGATTTTCAAAAATCGTATTTTCCGGTTTTTCCTAATTTTCTCGGATACCGTTTGAGATATTTCCAATTTCTCTTCGGATTATTAATGAGCACCAAATTTAGCAACTTTGCCAAATTTAAACCTATACTCTAGCTAGCTATTATAATAAGCCAGATCCCCATGCTTCAACTCGAATTTTAATCACTCTGTATACATTTTAAAACTTTTGATTCCTTTTTTTCGAGATATATTGAAATAATGTAAAATAAGGTCTTTTTGATATTCATCAAAATTTCAAATATATTTTTGTCATTTAAAAAAAAAAATCCGCTACATAACAATACCTATATGAAGTTTAATGGGATTATTTTTTAAATAAAAGATACCAAAAAAGTCTCTGAAACACCCTGCTAACATAAAAACAAATTGATGAAACTAATAATTCTCAATAAAACTCTAGTCACTGTCATTTCTGTTACAATGAGCATTTTAAAAAAATTAAAGATGTACAAATTCTTCTTATACCATTTCATCCAACTTCATTTACACCACAAAAACTAGACAAGTAAAATATTTGCAACAATTTCGCAATTTTAATAAAGTTTAAATTAATAAACAATAATGTAACAAAGCGGCCAATAAGTATTAAAAATTAGAAGTTTAATGTATCCTAAACATAACTCGTGGTTAATAAAAGGGGTACTATTTATACGTTTAATCATCTATCTTTAAAAATTTACTTTCTTCATTCGTTTTCGAACTTTTCAACTTATTTCTTTACATTTTTATACGCACTAATGGTCAAACACTGTTATATTTGATTGTTATTATCAATAATACATCGAACAGCAAATATTTATTTAATTCGAAAATACAGTCTACTATTTATTAGTTTTTGTACAGAGTCCATTTAAATTATGTGTGTTTATTCTATGCCAAATAATCGCATGGGTACTCAATTATAGTTCCAATTAAAAACTACAAATTTATTTCGTTTGATTGATTTAAATTTGATACATACATTTTTTAATGTATACTCATAGGGTTATTCCTAGTATGGCGAGACAAAGTTTATGAGGTAATTTTAGGGAAAAAAAATTGCATAAACACGTTCTAAAATGCTTCATAAAGAAGGAAATAATTGAATGTTAGTGTTTAATTAATGTCACGAGAATCTGCAGATACAAAATAATCATATTTGAGGTGTAATCAAGAACTTACAAATCCTACAATTAAAGTGTATCAGTTAAATATATTTAGATAATAACCAAACCGGGTATAGCAAATTTTAGTCACAATATAATAAAAATTTTAATGCCCTTTCAACTTCAGTATGGATTGTATTTCAACGTTAAATATCCTCAGAAATTGATTACTTTCTAAAGCCCATCATACATATTACATGTTCCTCTTTAAAAATTCAAAACACATATATACACGTAAGTAAAAATCGTAGTAGAGAAAAGTACAAAATATATTTTAGATAACAGTCATCCTAAATTTTATGAGATACTTTATAAGTTTAAAAAAAGCTACGGTTTAACATATAAAGTGGTACATTTTTAAACAAAACAAACAACACAAATATTAATTTATAGATAGTTCTTTACATTTATACATATAAAAAACTACTGTACAAACTCTGGGCAGCTTTACAGATAGAATTGTTCGATAAATTAATCGCTAGATAGTCGGAATTCTAACTTCGAAAAAAAAAATTCTCTCGTCTGTCGTTTTACGTAGTTTTCTTGACGAGATATTTATTTTAACTGAATTATTTTGCTATTTCAAAACGTGCAATTTGTTGTACTTTATGTTTAACAACGTTCAAAAACTTTAAAATCCAAATAAAAAAAATAAAAAGAATCAATGAAAATAGTGATTAAATTTATAGTAGGATAGTTTTGTAAAAGAACTAAAATATACTAGGTATCTCTAATTTTTAAAATATTGTCTCAGATGCTGGCAACCTCAAAGAAATGTCAGAGCTACGCCCATAATGAGTATTCATCAGTGCATAAAAACGAATCGCTTTTTCACTGGCAAAAGTATGCCGTTCTCGAAATTATACTAAGAGATTTAAAAAACTATAATGAAACTGTTTGTTTGTTTCATAGTTATCATAATTTAAAAGCATTTAAAATAATTTGCAGTAAATTTTAGAAACCGTAAATAAACCATCGTAATTTAATAGCAAAACAGTATGTCTTAAAGCTAACCATATTCTTAATGGTATAATACTTTAACAGTTCTAAATTAGGTAATTAATTTCTTAATCGTTCCAAAATACGTACAAATAAGGCCAATCAACAGTCAAATATGAAAACGAAAACAAAAACATTGTGAACGAACCTTTAACTGACGCACACCTGTATCAAGTAGTTGTGCAAAACAATTGCAGGTATTTAAACTCACCCCAACTAATTCCATTTCGACCACAAAACGTCCTTTTTTCTTGGTCATATAATTTATCCCAGTAATATCCTAATGCAGTTCGTTGTCTATACTGTTTTGAGGAAGTCATTTTGTTATAAACATTAAAAAAAACTAACACTAACTGGACGGTAAACAAATGCCACCTCTGCACTACAACTGACTCGCCATGTAGGCGAGGCTTGGTTGAGCTGTTGACTCGCGTGTTTCTTCTGCAATGTTGTCGTGGTAAGAACTATGGCAACGCCGTTGGGAGTAGACATTACTTTTATTCAAGTAATGTGCTTAGTTTGAAAAAGATTCCCGGCAAATAATTTTCAGTATCACGTTTTAGGAAAAAAAAATGGTTACGTGTTTAATGTGCAATATACACACATATTTTCTACGATTCGTTTTGACATAATTGCATAATGTTCTCATAAGTGATATTGATTTTCGTTTAAAATCAGAAAGATATATATAACTAATCGATTAGAGTACAATAACCCAAATCAGAAATGTTTATAACATTGTTTGTAATTTCATGGAAAGTTGTAAGTCCAATAATTTTGTGTAAAAGAGGGAGATACCATCAAAATCTAACGTCTGTTCAATGACGTAATCGTGTATAGGAAAGTACATAATTAAAAGAAAGACTGGAGTGTTATGTGTCATTCTCTAATTCAATAAACTAACAAGTTCATGAGGTTCGAAAGATGTGCTAGTAATTCACTTTAAGTCGAGTTTTCTACCAACGAACACAGTATTACAGTTGTTTGCCGTTCACAAAATTTTTGTCCAGTTGTGAGCAAAATAAATATGACATTCTATTGTGCATTAGAAGTTTTTATACAAATATTTTGATTAGTTTTACCGGGCTGAAACTGGCAGCGGTTCTAGCAGCGAAACTCATTGAGAGCCAACATAGAGCGCGCATATAGTGTTCTATAAAATAACTTATTTCATTAAACACATACTGTATTTTGCCAATTTTTTTGGCCTGTAATGGGTAATTTGATATGAGGAACTCGAAAAAAAATATGCCAATGACGTCAGTGGCGTAGGGGCTTAAGCAGCCCCTTGTTTCATTTTATTTAATTATTGAATTAAATTTCTTACTTTTAAACTAATCACTGTATGAAAATGGCATTTTGGGTTTATATGTAAATTGATTTGGTGAACTCGAAAAAAAATATGCCAATGACGTCAGTGGCGTAGGGGCTTTAGCAGCCCCTTGTTTCATTTTATTTAATTATAGAATTAAATTTCTAACTTTTAAACTAACCACTGTATCAAAATTGCATTTTGGGATTATATGTAAATTGATTTGGTGAACTCGAAAAAAAATATGCCAATGACGTCACTGGCGTAGGGGCTTTAGCAGTCCCCGGTTTCATTTTATTTAATTATAGAATTAAATTTCTAACTTTTAAACTAACCACTGTATCAAAATTGCATTTTGGGATTATATGTAAATTGATTTGGTAAACTCGAAAAAAAATATGCCAATGCCGTCACTGGCGTAGGGGCTTTAGCAGTCCCCGGTTTCATTTTATTTAATTATAGAATTAAATTTCTAACTTTTAAACTAACCACTGTATCAAAATTGCATTTTGGGATTATATGTAAATTGATTTGGTAAACTCGAAAAAAAATATGCCAATGACGTCACTGGCGTAGGGGCTTTAGCAGTCCCCTGTTTCATTTTATTTAATTATAGAATTAAATTTCTAACTTTTAAACTAATCACTGTATCAAAATTGCATTTTGGGATTATATGTAAATTGATTTGGTAAACTCGAAAAAAAATATGCCAATGACGTCACTGGCGTAGGGGCTTTAGCAGCCCCTTGTTTCATTTTATTTAATTATAGAATTAAATTTCTAACTTTTAAACTAATCACTGTATGAAAATGGCATTTTGGGTTTATATATAAATTGATTTGGTGAACTCGAAAAAAAACATGCCAATGACGTCACTCGCGTAGGGGCTTTAGCAGTCCCATGTTTCATTTTATTTAATTATAGAATTAAATTTCTAACGTTAAAACTAATCTGTGTCACTACAGTTTTTTTTAATGATAATTAGTACATTTATTTGGTGAACTTAAAAAAATTATGTCAATGACGTCAGTAGCGTAGTCTCCAGCAGCGCTTTGTTTCATTTTATTTATTAACAGTATTAAATCTTTATATTGAAACCAATACTAATATCATCACAATTTTTTGTATGTCACTAGAGGTTGCTAAATCATCTACGCCACTGACGTTACATGTATTACTTTGAACGTTAAAAATTTAATACTATCTTAAAATAAAATAAAATAGAATAGGATACTTTTGAAGCCCCTACGCAACTGACTTTATAAGCATAGTTTTATGTACATTTGTACATGTATAACATTGAACGTTAAATATTTAATATTATGTTAAAATAAAATGATATAGAACAGGATACTTTTAGAGCCCCTACGCCACTGACATTATAAGCATAGTTTTTTTTACGTTGCCTACACCTAATACATATTACCACAAAAAAAAATTAAGATCCAACTTAAAAATTAAAAATTAAATTTTATAATTAAAGAAAATGAAGCTAGAGGCCCTAAGCCCCTGACGCCATTGAATTTTTTTTTTCGAGTTCATCAAATTATTTACGTGTAAACCTCTAAAATGCTATTTTGATACAGTTATTAGTTTAAAAGTTAAAAATTTAATTCTATAATTAAATAAAATGAAACAGGGGACTGCTAAAGCCCCTACGCCAGTGACGTCATTGGCATATTTTCTTTCGAGTTCACCAAATCAATTTACATATAATCCCAAAATGCCATTTTGATACAGTGATTAGTTTAAAAGTTAGAAATTTAATTCAATAATTAAATAAAATGAAACCGGGGACTGCTAAAGCTCCTACGCCAGTGACGTCATTGGCATATTTTTTTTCGAGTTCACCAAATCAATGTACATATAAACCCAAAATACCATTTTCATACAGTGATTAGTTTAAAAGTTAGAAATTTAATTCTATAATTCAATAAAATGAAACAGGGGACTGCTAAAGCCCCTACGCCAGTGACGTCATTGGCATATTTTTTTTCGAGTTCACCAAATCAATTTACATATAATCCCAAAATGCCATTTTGATACAGTGGTTAGTTTAAAAGTTAGAAATTTAATTCTATAATTAAATAAAATGAAACAGGGGACTGCTAAAGCCCCTACGCCAGTGACGTCATTGGCATATTTTTTTTCGAGTTCACCAAATCAATTTACATATAATCCCAAAATGCCATTTTGATACAGTGATTAGTTTAAAAGTTAGAAATTTAATTCTATAATTAAATAAAATGAAACAAGGGCCTGCTAAAGCCCCTACGCCACTGACGTCATTGGCATATTTTTTTTCGAGTTCCTCATATCAAATTGCCCATTACAGACTAAAAAAAGTGACAAAATACAGTATGTGGTTAATGAAATAAGTTATTTTATAGAACATTATATGCGCGCTTTATGTTGGCTCTAAATGAGTTTCGCTGCTAGAACCGCTGCCAGTTTCAGCCCGGTTTAGTTTTTGTTATGATTTTTGTGCACAAAAAGTTGGTACAACGTATAGTAATTTATAATAACTAATTTTATTACATTTAAAAAAATCAGGATCATCTCGGTTTAGCCAAAAATTTCACTCATCGTTTATTTTGAAGTCAGTTGTTCATCTTTGTTGAAAATATTTTTAAATTAAACACAATATTTTTATTTAAGAGCTTTTAGATCATTAGGAAAAAAACGATAAATGAGTTCTTCAAATTCAGCGTTAACATTTTATTTCATAATGAAATTAATATTAAGTGAATTAAAATAAAAGCCTAAATAGGGTACCCCAAGAGCTAGCTTGCCATATACAATGTACAGGGTGTCCCACAAGGTAAGCCTTTGCTAATTTTTGCATAAATCTAATGTTAAGGACCTAAATAAAACTTTTTTACCAATTTTTTTTATGTTTTCCTCCTATCGTATCCCAGTTATCGTGAACAGCATAGGGATCTCGTAAACGGTAAGAGATACGAAGTTGGTTAAATGGATCAAAATAATCTGACTTAAGAGCAACTGTTCTATGAAAAAAAAAACTTTATAAATAAATAGTTTTTGCGCTATTGATAAAAAACAAAACACATCAGGGCTTTACTTCTTGCTTATAACTTGCTTATTTGAAATCTACTCAAAATATTTTTTGACATTTTAGGAGCACTTTTTTGCGTAGATTGAAATTTAAGCTTTAGGTTTTGAAATTTGTGAATAAATTTTACCTACCTTCATTTGTTTTTGTTATTTTAACCTCAACTTTCTTATTTTAAATACGGCTGATGTTAAAATAACAAAAACAAATGAAGGTAGGTAAAATGAATTCACAAATTTCACAACTACGCAAAAAAGTGCCCCAAAAATGTAAAAAAAACATTTTGTGTGTGATTTCAATTAGGCAAGCTATAAAAAAAGATTAAAAACCTCATATGTTTTGTTTTTTATCAATAGCACAAAAACTATTAATGTTTTTTAAGATTTTTTTAAAGAACGCTTTTAAATAATAAATTATTTTGACCCATTTAACCAACTTCGTATCTCTTACCGTTTACGTGATCCCTATTCTGTTCACGATAACTAGGACATACAGTATATGAAGGGATAAATTAATTTTTTTTTTCTTGCAACAACGTATTATTTAGGACCTAAACATTCGATTTATACAAAAGTTAGCAAAGGCATATTTTTTAGGACACCCTGTATAAAAATGCATGTATTATTCTATTATCGTACTAAAATCACGCTTAAGGTAACTTGATACGCAGTACCTATAATCATTTAATAAAAAATTTCCAAGAGCTTTCAAGTGTATGATGTGTTATTTTTTGTAATAATAAAAAAATCAAAATAATATTTTAAATCGAATATTACAAAAATCTTTTTATATTTTGGTATAATTTGTACTTTCATTTATTACCTATCTGTTCATTATTTTCATCATTAACAGTTAAGCAAGAATTTCTGAAGAATGCATAAAAATGTGGTTTTCATTTAAAATAATTAAATAACATAAGTTTATTTTTTGTCTTTAGTTCCAGGTTTGTTTAAAACTGAATGGCGATTTTAACATAAATAAATGCACGGTCCTTTTTTAAAAACTGAAGAATGATTACTTTCGCCTGGAACTGAAGTATAATTTTCCGCACAAGGGGTGTAAAATATTTTTATAACTTAAATGATTTAAAGAATTAAATGTATTACTCCTACAAACAATGAAGAAAAAGAGAAAAACTGAAGTGGAAGTAATTTTCTACAAGTTATTCAATTTGATAAGGGACTTTTATCAAAATGAGCCATATCTCGGTTATTTTTTGCAACAAATATATAAAATTATATGTTTTTGAAAAGCTAAAAAAATGCTCTTTCATATAAAGCTATGGCCAAATAGGGTTTCCATTTAAAAAAATATAAGTTTACTTTATATCTCGAAAATCAAGGTCGCTAAATAAAATTTAATTTTGTTTTTAAATTAAGCATAAAAATCTGTATAAAAAACCCCCAACATTTTGCTCTATTTAAAAAAATAAAGAAGTTATAGTAAATTTTCAAAAATGATGAAATTTCATTTTTCGCTTGTAGTTCCAAAATGGAAAGCGATATAAAAAATCTGATCACACAGGCGTTTGGTACTGAAAAAAATCCTAATAGACCGATATCAGATTTTCGCTAACTTTTACGGCAACCGAGTAAAACATTCGAATTTGGCCAACCTGTACAATTTTAATTAAAATTCGTGTATTCTCGATCCAATATCAAATTTTAAAATTTAGCGGCTATGAAAACTACATTGTTTTTCGTGTGAATGCAAAATATACTTTCAGGAGATAAAACTCAATTACTTATTACAAACGTCACAGTTTTTTAGAATAACGATCGAAGGTGAAAAAATATCAGTCTTGTATTGTCCTTAATGCGATTGAACTTTAGAGATTATTAAATCCATTATCAACGCATTATGTCCGATTCAGACTAGTTTATGTTCGTTTTGATAAGTTTACTGAACTAATCTCGATTTTGTTTTGTTTTTTACGGTTTATTTGCTAAGGCAACCAACCTAGTTATTTTAAATAAGTAGAACACTCTGTATATTATTACATTTTTGGAATCCTCTTTAAATGTAGGTACTTTATAAAATGTGAAAGGCAATAATAGGCCCAAAATTAACCGTTTTCAAGTAATTAATTTTTTTTCCCTCAAGTATTTAAGAATTCAACGAATTCGATCAAAAGTAACAAATGTCCTGTATTAAATTTCAAAATTTTAAATAATACAAATCGTGTACAAAGTTATAGGAAGCATAACTTCCAAACGAATTTCGGTTGTCACCACATATATAAAATACTACAGGTTTTTATACGGCGTTGTAAAAAAAAACAGTTTTCTAAATTATTCAAGGTTTTAAGTCTTTATTTAAAAAATTCTCCTGAAGTTATTTTGAAGTACAGAGTTGTAATTTGGTATGGACATGCAGAAAAAATTTCTCTGTTCGCTCGATATGAAAAAATTTGAATCACACACACAGGAGTGTTTATAAATAGGTGGCAACTTTCATGATTTTCAAAAGCTCGTAACTCGATTTTTTCAAATGCGAACCCCTGTATTTTTTTATGTCATCGAATTCGCTAACGTCAAAAACTTGTCATTTATTTTTTGAATTATTGCATTTCCACAATGAATATTACTTTACAAGAGCGAATTGATATGTTTTATTCACCATTTCGTGTATTTAATTACTAATAGTAATACAATTTTGTTTTATTATAAATATTATATTGTATCTACTTATATAACCTGTGATTTAAATTGATAATTTTTTTTTTAAATCACTTGATTTAAATCATTTTTTTTTTAAAATCACTTGATTTAAATCATGATTTAAATCGTGATTTAAATCTGCTCAACCCTGGTAATAATATACAGGATGTTCTATTTAAAATAACTAGCTTGGTTGCCATAGCAAATAAACCGTAAAAAACAAAACAAAATCGAGTACACTAAAAAGCGCAAAAAAGATAGCGATGCATCTTTCATAAAAAACATTTTGTTGTTTAATCAATATTTTAGAAGATAAAAGCGGTATTTCATGTTTTTTATGTTACAATTGATCTTTTTTTCTATAAACTCTAAAGGTCTATAACTCGATAACCATGATTTATAAAACATTTTTTGCTTAAATTGACTCAAGGAACATGCTCCTTAAGTTTGGCCGTTTGGTCATGCAACACCCAGCTTAAAAATATATATCAGCACGAAGTATCAATTATTAAATCTGGGCATAAAATTACAATTTTAATAAAAAGGAATATAACTTGGAGACTTACACCAGCTCACTGCGTTTCTTCCGATAAACTGCTGTGTTTTTGGATCCCAACAAAATTTTTTCAACTTTTGAGTTCTTGTTAGTTTCATATCCTCCGGAGGAACAAAGTAAGTGATTTGAGTTGAAAGCAACTCATCTTGTTTATTCGCCGCCACGGAATACTTCCGGGTACTATTTGCAATCGGCATTTTGCAAATTGCAAAACTTGCATTCACTAGGGCTTGTTAATCAGAACTGACCGAGGACGTAACACTATGGACAGTAGGAGGGCCCGGATATTAACGATTTCGTACATGAATACATCCTCATCAGTAGTTCTAAATATTTTTGCTAGAATTGTGCTCTGCAACTTCTTAACATTTATTGTCTTACGCGTTTGTAAGAAATAAAAAAATAAATTTAGAAAATACGGACCCATATAAATGTTTATGCACATAAACAATTTAATTTCGTTTTCTGTAATTAGGTTAACGTTGATCATAATAGCTCTGGGCATATTAAGTATCAGTGGCATATCCACTGAGGTGCATAGAGTGCGGTGCACCCAGTTTTTCTCTGTTCTGGGTAGGGATTCTGTCCCGGAAATTTCCCGAGACGTAAGTCCCGGGAATTCCCGGGACTTTCCAAGTCTCGAGTCCCGGGACATTTAGTTCGAGACTAGAGACGAGACGTACATGTTACAGAACACTGAAATTAATTTTTTATACTCCTAATTTTTAAACAAATTTTACTGCCATGAGTTTAGCAAAAATATTTTGTTTCATAATTTTTTATGTTTATAGTTTATATTAACAATCAGTATTTAGTTTACTTTATTTAAATTTTTTGCTTGCCATATTTAATTATTTCTGATTATTTCTTGTCTGCTATAAAGCTTAAAGATAATTGTTAAGTTTATTAGTTAAAACATATCTACTTAATGAAAATTGTTAAGTTTATTTAAAATAGGCATTTACTTGGAAATTTATATTTTATTTACTGTAGAATGAAGACTTAATTAAGAATAATATTACTTCTACTACACTTTATTCATAAAATAAATGCTTCATAAATAAAATCCGTGAATTTGGTTTAATTTAAAATCTACCTTCATTTTTGACGGGTTAAACCACTACTTTATAGTATGTAAATAAAATTCGCAAAAGTCTCGAAGTCCCGGGAATTCCCGGGACTTTGATAAAAAAAGTCTCGAGTCCCGGGACTTAAAAAATTGGCGAGACTCAGAATCCCTAGTTCTGGGGATGCGCTTAGAGCCGTGACCAGGGGTGACACGTTTATTTTCTGATCTGTGATATAGTCAAATAGAACAGTCGTCATATAAAAAAGCGCCTGTTAGTGGTATATTATCTTAGAAGAACAAAAAGAGTCTTTCCACTGCTTGGTACACCAAATTTTGAAAAAAGCTTGTTAAACATATCAAAGAATTAAATTGATTTACTAAACCGTTTCCACGATCTTAAAGTAGTTTTAAGTTTAAAATCGTAGCATCAGGTTTCTATGGGAATTTTTTTTTTCTGTCGGTATTATTATATTTAGGAAGCAATTGTTTATTTCGCTTTTGGTGTGCTTCTTCTCTCCCGTTCTTATTCTAGGTGAACTTGCAGATTGCTGGTGTAAAACATAACTTCTTCTTCTTAATCGGTTCCTCTTGTACCTTTCGGTGTCGAGATATGCTTTTCTGTTTCTGTGTTATGTTTCTCCACTCCTGCCTATCGTTAGCTAATTGTGGCACATCTCTCCAACTGACTCCTTTTTTTCTAGTCTCGCTATTCTGTTATTCAGATCTTCCTCCAATTTAGCATTTTCTGCAATTATTGTTCCTAAATATTTAAAATTTGCTACCTGCTCTATCTCTTTTTGGCCTAGCATAATTGTAACTAATAAATATGACAAAGGCGACTCTCCAAAACACGGAAAATTTTATAAAAAAACAGAAGTATGAACTCAAAGGTGTTTAAAGTATCTAGAGGATTGAGACAAGGAGACCCGCTGTCGGCATTGTTATTTAATATAGCCTTAGAAAAGATAATTCGAGATAGTGGAATTAACAGAAATGGCAACATATACGCAGACAACCACCAATACATTGCCTTCGCAGACGACCTTGCGATCATCTGCAAAACAAAAAAAGATATCCAAAACATTGTCAGGAAGTTAGAGGACAAAGCAAAAAATATGGGATTAAGCATCAACGAATCGAAAACCAAATACATGATAATGGGACCTAAAAGGAAGGACATAGAAGGGGATGAATATCTATCGATCAAAATCGAACAAAACAAGGAGAGACGCTTTGAGAAAGTAAGAAATTTCATTTATCTGGGTGTACAAATTACTGATAACTGCGACAACGGAAAGAAAATAAGCGCGAGGCTTTCAAAAGGTAATAAATGCGCAGGATCGCTTGCTACAATTTTAAGATCCAACATTATCTCAAGAAAGGCCAAAGTAAGATTGTACAAAACAGTATTAAGACCCACTGTAACATACGCTTGTGAAACCTGGATAATCAACAAAAAAGAAAAAGAAGACCTAGAAAGGTGGGAAAGGAAATTATTGCGAAGGATCTACGGGGGAATAAAAACAAATACCGGAGAATGGAGAAGAAGGACAAACGAGGAAGTAATGAGATTGTACAAAGAACCGTCTATAACCGAAGTAGTAAGAGCCCAGAGAATAAGATGGCTTGGGCACGCACAACGCCTCTCCAACCAAAGAAACACGAAGATAATGATTAAAGCAAGTAGAATGGGTGTGAGAAAAAGAGGGAGACCTAAGAAAAGATGGTTGGAAGCGGTCGAGGATGATTTAAAAAAACTAAAAGTGACGAACTGGACAGAGGCAGCGAAAAATAGAAAAAAGTGGAGGGAGACAGCAAACCAAGCCCTAGGCCTAAATGGCCTGTAGTGCTTATTTATATATATATAATTGTAACTGGTTCATGATTTTTCGCTATAACCAGCCTTTGTCTTTGTAATATTAATATTTATATTATATCTACTTAATGTATCTGCCCATACGTCTAGATTGAGTTGCAAGTCCTTTTCGCTTTTAGCTAATAGCACCACATCATCTGCAAAGGCTAGTTCTGTTAAGGATATTGGTTTTAGTTTACTTCAACCCCAGTAGGATTTCTTTGTGTATTGTTTACATGAGATATGTTTTACTGCCCGATTGATGTGTATTGCTTTGGTACAATTTTTTTATGTGGTGTACTTCTTGTTCTGTTTTCAACAAATAATGTTTGCAGCGAAAAATTATTAAAACGAAAATAATTAAAACGATTTTATGCATTTGGAAATCAGAGACGAAGGCCGCTGTAAATAAAACTTAAAAGTGCATTTTTGTGGAGTTTTAAATGGTCAGATTAAATTTAATAAATTAAATGGGTTTGTTCGCTTAAAAAATAAAAATATGTTACAAGATTTAAGATTACGTAATTAATTTTTTCAATATATACTATCCAACGCCATTAAAAAAAATCTATAACCCATCACATGTGGCGATATACATGATGTACTGTTTTTTGGTTTTAAAAATCTTGTCACCTAACTTAAACTGTTGCTAATCCTGTACAAAGCAAACACGGAAAAAAATGTGCAGATTGATTTAAAACATATTTGTGGTACCAAGTACGTTTCAATTTTTTTTCATGACTATTTAATTATAAACTTGTAGCAAGTTTTTTTTTGTTGAGGCAATAGTTTCAGTACCTTGCAAGCTTAGATTTGAAAGTTATCACGAATAATATATTATAAACAAATGTTGTCAAGTAAAAACTATTTTAAAAAAAATTTAAGATATAATAAGTATAAAAAAAATATAAAGATTTCATCAAGAATTATACGGGTTCTAGTTTTTCGCGGGCCACTATGGGGATCTCGTAAACGGTAAGAGTTACCACTTCGGTTAAATTGGGGCAAAGTTGTATATTCAGGTGCTTAATAATTTGACGCAAACAGAACCTATCTAGCTCTTTTAGTTTTTGAGATATAGGGAAAAAAGTAAAAAAGTGGATTTTTGTTTTTTGCCCATAACTTTTTCATTTGAGGTCAAATTTCATTTTTGTAATATTATTTTTATGGCCACTTTTTGCAAGGAATCAAATTCCCCAATTATATTTTTCGTGCGACGTTTCGTTTTTTTTAAACCATCTTCAGGTCAATTTTTTCTTATGCACGCTATATCTGATTTTAACGCCAATTTGAAGAGCATTTTATTCTGAATTCGACAATGTATAACACTTGGCACTTTTTTGAAACAATTGTTAAAAATGGCAAAAACAAATATTTTATTCAAAACAAATCCTAATCGGCATGATAAATAATTGTCTTTGTCCTTTTTTCCTTGGAAGAAGGTAAGTAAACCCTATGAAATTACTATTAAAGGAATTTAATTAAAAAAATAGGTATTAATAAATATGTTAGGAATGCATTAACATTGTTCACTTATTAGCAAATATTTTTAGAATATTTTCTTCGGTTAAGTAATAAATGTCTCAAAAATGTGTATTTAATCCCTTATTTGACATATAATTACCATGCCGATTAGGATTTGTTTTAAATAAAATATTTTTTTTTGCCATTTTTAACAACAATTGTTTCAAAAAAGTGCCAAGTGTTATACATTGTCGAATTCAGAATAAAATGCTCTTCAAATTGGCGTTAAAATCAAATATAGCGTGCATAAGAAAAAATTTACCTGATGATGGTTTTAAAAAAATGAAACGTCGCACGAAAAATATAATTGGGGAATTTGATTCCTTGCAAAAAGTGGCCATGAAAATGTTTTTACAAAAATGAAATTTGTCATCAAATGAAAAAGTTACGGGCATAAAACAAAAATCCACTTTTTTACTTTTTTCCCTATATCTCAAAAACTAAAAGAGCTAGATAAGTTCTGTTTACGTCAAATTATTAAGCACCTGAATATACAACTTTGCCCCAATTTAACCGAAGTCGTAACTCTTACCGTTTACGAGATCCCCATAGTGGCCCTCGAAAAACGAGAACCCTGTATGTAATTTTTGATTTAAAAAACGTTCGAACTTAAAATTCGTTTGGGCCAAATTTATTCTCAAAAATCAAATTTATTTGTTTCAATTTCCTATTTATTTTACACCCCGTATACACTGAGATGTCAATTCCGAGTCACTGTTTGAAAACTGCTCGTTTCTAGTATCATTTACAGGCTAATGTAATTGTTACCTTGACGTAAAACTGGACCAACGGAAGTTTTTTGTCTGACCGTAAAATGAAATTTAATTGACGATGCAAATAATTGTGTTACGTTCTACGTCATCCGACACTAATGCATTACACAATTTTATTTAATTTTTACCCAATACCTATTATTGCACATGTAAGATATTGAAATAAAATTCAAAATTAATGCTTTATCGAATATTTTATATTTATTTAAACCAGTTATTCAAAAAAGCTTAAAAATGCATGGACAACAAAGTAGTAACATTTTTAATCCACATATTTAAAAAAAAAGCTTTGATATATTAAGATTTCATTGACGTTTTTCTTCGTTAATTTATTAAATATTACCCTTAATTAATTTCACTTGTTAGGTTACCTCTGATTACTAAAAAGAACTATTGATGTATCTGGAACACCTTATTGGCATGTTTAAAAAAAGTTGTGTTTTAAATAACATTCGTGAAAAAAAATTCTTAACCCCATAACATAATTTCCCTTTAATTTCATACAAAATTGAATAATTCTTTAAAACTTTCATAATCTGACTACGATCCATTAACCTATAGTAATGCAAATCGTAGTCGAAATGCAATACTTTAAGAATGAGATTCACAAACGGAAATTATATATTAGCGACAATCAAGCAATTGGTGGAACTTGTGAATCATAGCTGTCTGTTGTAGTTTAACTACTTTAAGAAGTTTAAGATATCAAAAGACTACGAAACATGTCATGCTGTTGTACATTCACGTATACATATTCATTATTACAACTTAATTAAACTATCCACCATAATTTTAAGCTAATTAACATCTATCTGGGGAAAAATATTATCAGGCGTTCAATAATATTCAATTGTTAAACGCAGGACTTCGAACCGGAACGAAAACCGGAGCCGAACTGAATACACGAATTTCGTTTACATATTATGTTAGTAAATTATATTATTATCATATATTATATAGGTACTTCTAGTCCTAATTATTATACAAAATAAAAACATTTAAACCGGAACTTTGAAATTTTAAATGGAACACCCTGTATATTTTATACTTTTATATTACTTTTAAAATTTATTATTGAAAATCTAAAAGGTTATATGGGTCTAAGGTCAACCGTTTTCGTTAAATTCACAATTTTATGAAAATTTTGAGAGATACAGCACTTGTTTAACATTTAATAAGTATTTTTTTTTTTGAAATTTAGGTTGACAAGAAGCTAATTAACACTTTGCATTAACTACATTTTAAAAATATCACACAGTGCGTTTTTTTTACGCTAGGTCAAACTTGTACAACTTAAAACATCGATAACTCATTTTTCTTAAATACAACACCCTAATTTTTTTTACCCAGTCTTATAGAAGTTTCATTGTCCTTTAAAAACATTAAGATTGTTTTATACCTAAAATTATATTTTTCAAGATATCGCGATTTTTTTGTTAATTATTAGGGCAACGTGATATTTTCAAGTTCGTTATGAAGGCAAACAGTGGTAATTTAAGACAATTGAAAGAAAAAAAACAAGAAAGTTTATCTTTTTCGTACAAATTTTTGACTTTTTGTTAACGAATTTTACCAATCTCACGAACTGAGAAACAGAATAACAAAAGAACTTGGGAGAATTTCACCAGATGTGGTTTTAAACATTATTACGGAATTTCTGCATAGGTTAGGCTACTGCCAAGAAGTAAATGGTTGGTCATTTCGAGCATCATATCCATTAAATTTTTGTATTCCATATTTTGTTTATTTTTACAAATTCTCAATTTTTTCTGAACCTTAAGCGCTTTGTATCAGACGACTTGGCAAAAGTAACTTGGTCCTTATAAGATAAGGGCCAGAATATATTTCTTACAATTGAGTTTAATCGTTTACTGAGCCACAATAAAACCAATTGATAAAGTGTTCGGTACGCGAAAAAACACTCATTAATAAAAAATTACTGACCTGTTTTGTTTAAATTTAAAAAAAGGAAAGAGTTGGGTCCGTTTCCGGTTAAACCGAAAGTCCTATTGTAAACACAAAGAAAAGTTTATAAGATTAAGTCATTGTCATCACACTTCTCCAACAATTAAATGCATAAATAATTTTAAAAAAACCTTAATTCAAAAGTAAGAATAATAAAATTCGTTACCAAAAATGTACAAAAAAGATAAATTTATAACTTTCTCTTGTTTTTTTTTCAATTGTTTTAAATTACGACTGCCCTAATAAAAAACAATAAAATCGCGATATCTCGGAAAATATCAAAAATGAGTTATAGATGTTTTAAGTTGTACAAATTTGACCTAGCGTAAAAAACACCCTGTATATTTTTTAAATGTAGTTGTTGCAAAATGTTAATTATCTTATTGTCAACCTAAATTTAAAAAAAATGTACTTGCCTTTACAAAGTTCTTAAATGTTGCAAAATTTTGAAAGTGCTGTATCGCTCAAAATTTTCATAAAAATGTGAATTTAGCGACAACGGTTGGCTTTAGACCCATACAACTATACATTTTTAAATGTAAATTTAAAGAAGAATCCAAAAATATAAAAATATACAGATGTTCTATTAAAAATTTCAAAGTTTAGGTTCGTTTCCGGTTGAACCGGAAGTCGTATTGCAACCTCAATATTGTTATCGAACCTGGAATATACGATAACGCTCAGATACCAAATTTCATTGAAATATTTTTAATAGTGTTCTAGATATTTGTTTATTTACATACTTTTACGCATCCCTGTATAACTTGAAGTTGTTTTTAAGTAATAAACTGCTCCCTTTCTTTTTGGTTATTTATTTCAAAATATTGACATATTTTATTACTTCCAGGCATCCCGGAAGTAGACCAATTTCTTTTCGGAGTCCCGAGACAAGCAAATATGTCAAATACATATGAGAAACCCTAATCGTGAATATTAAAGGCAAAAAATGTGTGTGGTATAAAAAGCATTTAAGTTTTAATTCTTATTTGGGGATGATCGGTGCTTATATTAAGAACAATTAAAAATGAAGTGGCCTTGTTTCCCGAGAAAAATCAAATTTTTTACATCATAAGTTCACTTTTTGTAAAATAATAGAATAATATTACTTACAAAACAAAAACTTTACTTGGATAAAAATTTTACTTATTGTTAAATCAATCTTCTTTGATAAAACAAACAATATTTTACACCGGGTCGCAAAAATAACGAAGAGATTCCATAATATTAACATTTTGTCAGCCATCTGAGTGTTTTTCAACATTATAAATCCTTTGTTATTTTAATAAAGAATGCTAACCTTACTAAAATTTGATTTGGTCATATAGTTTTCTTTTAAAATCCTGTAAACTTACTTTTTATTTATTTATATTATTAGGTATTTTTTATGTATGGATTTAAAAGGAAATAAATCTATTATTATTATTATTGTTATTATTATATACTGTAATAATTTTTAATTATGAACAATTGTTCCTGCTTAAAATTTATTGAATCTTTTACGTAAAGGAATTTACCACAAGAAAATGTTTTTGGTCAGTATAAGTTCAAACTCTCAAAATTAAAATTGTGCTTAAAATGCATACAAATCCAAGCAGTGATAATTATTTAAATCTTGTACATCCTGGAGCACCATGTGTAGGGGATGCTGTTGTACCTTGAGCTTAGTGTACCTTGGAACATTTGCGGATTCTAAATAGTGCTGGCACTTGGTGGGCTAAATTCATCACCATGATGTGAAAAATGTCGCTAGGTGTCTCTAACGGCAGATCTGTCTTGTTTGACTCGAAAACGCGCGTTGAGTTGATGAAACCGTTTTTGAAGTATCAAAAGTAAATATTTCGATTGTTGTTAATCGATTTTTTAACCGAAAACAAAGTTGTGTTTGACGATATCATCATTTACAGTGTGTTGCTTAGGGATTGTAAATTTACCGACTTTTTGAATTACCGGTAATTCGGTAAAACTGTCAATCAAAACCGGTTTACCGGTAATTTACCGGTAAATCATATTATTATATATATTTATATTATATTGTTTTTTTTTAGATTTTTTGCGGTTACTAATATTTTTAATGTAGTTTTCGGAGTTTATCCGCGTCTCCCCTATAGTGAGAGCTTTCCGAAACGTCGAGCCAATTTAAATATTACCCGGATAAACTCCGAAAACCATATTAAAAATAAATATATTTATATACATTTATTTATTATGGAACTGATTGAGATAGTTGAAGCCTAAACTATCCCAATTAGTTTCATACAATATACTAGTTAACAGCCATTAACGAATCTAATATATTTTTATGTAATATTAATATAACACAATATAAAATGACAATATATAATATATAAAATAAAAATATTACAAAAAATATAATCCAGCATTACAAAAAACACATGAAAATAAAACTATTCTGAACATAAAATATAAAATGATTTAACATAATATACCTATGATGTCAAACTATTAACAATATTTTTTATTTTAAACTTTTAGACCACGTAGAAAATATAATTTATCTTAACTATCGTCTCCTAATTGCGACCTAATTTTTGTACAAAATAATCCAGCCGCGGAAAAAGCTTTTTCGGATTCTACTACACTTGTTGGTCGAGTAGTGAGTAAACAATCAAACAATCATATGCCATTTGTATGCTTTCCTCTTATTTTTTCTCTTTGAAAATACTTCAATTTTTTTTCTATTATTTGATTTAGATTTTTATCATGATTAGAAAGATATTGAAAATTACCGGAATTACCGGTAAAAAACTGGCAAATTACCGGTTAAATTTGAAAAGCATTTTTTGCGATTTATTACAATCCCTAGTCGTGTAGTGAGTAAACAATCATATGCCATTTGTATGATTTCCCCTTTGTTTCTCTTTGAAAATACGTCAATTTTTTTTCGATTATTTGATTTAGATTTTTATCATGATTAGAAAGATATTGAAAATTACCGGAATTACCGGTAAAAAACTGGCAAATTACCGGTTAAATTTGAAAAGCATTTTTTGCGATTTATTACAATCCCTAGTCGTGTAGTGAGTAAACAATCATATGCCATTTGTATGATTTCCCCTTTTTTTCTCTTTGAAAATACGTCAATTTTTTTTCGATTATTTGATTTAGATTTTTATCATGATTAAAAAGATATTGTAAAATTACCGGAATTACCGGTAAAAAACTGGAAAATTACCGGTAAAATTTGAAGAGCATTTTTTGCGATTTACCGGTAAACCGGTAAACCGGTTTACCGGTATTACAATCCCTAGCTGTTGCTGATCTTGTGTTGAGTAGATTCATGTACTGTAGTTAATGTTTTATTCTAACCTCTAGCTTAGGCCGACATGTTTATTTATTTTCGCTCCCTCTTGTACCTTGGAACACACAACATCATGTACCATGGAACATGTTCCAAGATATACAATCCCATCCCTTTTTTTTTTGTAACAGATCGCTATGCCTAGCAGTAAGAGTGGCGTTAAAAAGGCCCCAATTGATCCAGATGCTATGAGACAATCTGTAGAAGCAGTTTTGTCTGCTCCCGGAACAAAAACATCAGTTACAAAAGCCTGCAAAGTGTACAATGTTAAATTGGCTATTTTGTCAAGACACATTTCGCAATTCCGGAATATTATTCTTTGTAAAACTGAAAACTGTATTTCAAATTATTTTTTACAGCCATTTCCCCGTGTTCCAAAGTACTGGAGAGTGTGTTCCATGGTACATGACCATGTTGTACCATAGAACACTTTTCATAACATCATACTTTATTTTTTTGTTTGTTAATAGAGCTGTAAAACATAGAAATACAAACAGCAAGTTGTAAAAGGATCTTCATTAGTTAATACCATATTTTTTTCATTTCAAAATAGTTATTATAAGGAATTTAAAAAAAATAAAATCTCAGAAGTGTTCCATGGTACAACAGTCTCCGTTACCTACAAAATTCATAAAACACAATTTCGCTTTTTAAGAAATGTTGCATTTTGCAAATTATTATTATACCAATTTAAGTGAAGAACATAATTTAATTTTAGGTTAGGAAAATATTTTATTAAAATTTAAAAGAGGTTATTTGCAAAGAATTCTTTTCAAATTAGCTTTATAAGGACCTGTCTTAAATGCAGAACTGTAAAATTAGAAATCCTGAATGTGCATAATTAGTTGCATAAGTACCAGGCGTTTAAAAGGGGAAAATATTCTGAGAAAGTTTTCATAATTGGATTGGGCGATATATGGATACAATTTTGATATCGATATCCGATATATCGATATTTCGATCAATCGGTGAATTAATAATATGGCATGTCCATGTATGTTATACACAGGGTTAGGACAATATCCCGAAACGGTCGATTATCTTAGTTATTTTCAAATATTTTTTTTGTGTGAATATCTATATGGTCAAAAATAAAGGATTTATTGATATATATTTTTTTGCATTTCTGATTTAGCAGGACCCAACTTAATTTTTTTAAGACACCCTGTATAATTTTACATTTTTAGATGCAGAATAAAAAACTACATTTAGAAACGTAATCATCCAAGTTTAAAAAAAAATAAAGTTAATAAAATAACTGAAAAAACTATCAAAAAAATAAGATACGTGTAACTGCTGTCAGTTTGTTATCAAATGTTGTTGTTTACCATTAAGAACATTGATAATGGCAGTAAAAGTTACAAAATCAGAGTGAATTGAAATTTTGATAATTCTTAATAAAAACTTTCAGGAAACGGTAAAAAAAGAACGAAGCGACAGGAAGGAGTAAAATATCATTAAATGATCTCAACATTAATCTTATCAATAAAAGTTTATAGAAGACTTTAAATTAATCTTTAATACTGGTCTGTCTTTTACCTTTTTTACAGGTTACTTTGATCGATCTAATTTATGCTCATTAAAAATAAAAGTTTTTCGCAAGAGGAAATCAGATTATATCTCGTGTCACAGGGAAATTTAAGGGCATCTAAATGATGTATAAAACAATGTGGGATGCTTTTGAAAATGCACTAAAAAATTAAAAACGAAATTTTTAAACAAATAACTCTTTTTTTTACATGACATTTATGAAATTGTTTTCTATCAGTTATAAAAAATTGTTTATCGACAACTTTTACCTATATATTACAACATTATATCATTTCAAAAGGTTTATATAAGCTACTGTAATTGATCAAATATTTGATTTTTTCATAGAAAAAGTTTCCTACAAAAGATAGTTAAATTACATAATAATGATAAAAAATTCTAAGAACCTTCAAACATTTAATGTAATTTCACTTTTGTTTCACTGTGCTCTTTTATATTCATTGCACATTACCTTGATACGGTCAGTGGCGTAGACAGAATGCTTTCATGGGGGGGGGGGTTAATAAACGCAAACGCAAAAAGAACTGCAGATCTATTTTTTTAGGACACCACGCTCTTTATAAGTTTTTTTGCAGCAGGATTTTTGATGGTTTCATCACGTGGGGGGAGGGTTAATCAACAGTAAAAAGAGCCGAAGACCTTTTGTTTAGCAGAAAATTTACAGTTTTCCAGCTCTATAACGACTTATTGCGAACCTATGGGGGAGTTCTAACCTAACCCCCCCTGACCCTCCTTGCCTACACCACTGGATGCGGTGTAAGATTTCTCAGCACCCACCTTGCGCTGCCACAACAATTTTCCTTACATTATGGCAAAAATCAGGTAATTTTTCGTATTTCATTTTTTTCTAGTAGTAGGCTTATATCATTAAGAATATGCCTGGTAAAACAAACTGTCATTCTGTTGTTTTAACGATAATTTGACAGAAACAATCACGTTTAATTGTTGATTGTTTTTATTTTTGTACCTTAAAAACACGAAATGGCTTACGTATATTACGAAAAATATGATATTATATAAGAATGTTTTATTCAAAGTAATAATAATTCTGAAGCTGGAAGTGAAACACATTTTAATCGTTACCCAGAAAAAAAACCAGCAAATAAATCTATTTTTGGAAGATTAAAACACAATTTCATTATTTGTTGGACATTTGACAATCCCAGAACAAAGTAAATATAGTAAAGAGGTTGTTACCAATAATCATCTACCATTTTCAAAAAGGCAGGGATAAAATAATACAAACTAGAAGATAATTCAAAAATAAAATTATTTACATTGAATTTTCAAATTGACTTCCGTTATTTGCAACACATAATTCACATCGCCTGGAAACACTCTGAACTGCGTTGAAAATATGAGTATTAGAATTAGAATTAATACACTGTATAAAATCTTCTCTTAGTTCATTCATATTATTATTACTATTTTTATATAAATTGTCTGTAATGTGTCTCCAAAATGAGATTTTGTTTTAATCTTCCAAAAATAGATTTATTAGATTGCCTTCTTACTAACTAACGATTAAAATAAGCTCCACTTGCTGCTTCAGAATTATTATTACTTTGAATAGAACATTATAACAACTCATACTTTTCATAATATTCGTAAGCCATTTCGTGTTTTTAAGGTACAAAAATAAAACAATCAATTATTGAGCGTGATTGTTTCTGTCAAATTATCGTTTAAACAACAGACTGACAGATTGTATTACCAGGTATATTCTTAATGACATAAGCCTACTACTAAAAAAAATAATACGAAAAATTACATAATTTTTGCTATAACGTAAGGAAAATTATTAAATCGACCCCACATGATATACAGGGTGTCCCAGATTACATTTCCAGCATGGGGATCTCGCTTATTATAAGAGATACAGCTTTGTTTAAATTAGATGAATTATTCCTTGGTATGAGAGGAGCCACAATCAATTTTTAAAAGTACAAAATTCCTCGTGCTTCAGAAGTTATAGCAAAAAATATGAAAATGTCCAATTTCTTTTTTCTCTCATAACTTTTTTGTTTTAATCATTAGAACAATTTTATTTGTACTTTCTTGAGGTACTTTTTTAAGTAGAATGTAACTATAATTTTTGATTTTTTTTATCACTTACCGTTTTTGAGATATTACCCCTAACTTCGTTTTTTCTTATGAGCCGCAAAGTTGGCTTTGGAATAGTTCGATGTGCTTTTTTTCCCTCTTTCTAACGGTATATCATATGTGATATTTATTTTTATAAATAACTCCAAAAATCAAGAAAAACCGTATTTTACCAATATTATTCTAAGTTAGCCATGGAACGTATTAAATAGGCAAGTTGGCTTTGGAATATTTCGATGTGCTTTTTTCTCCTCTTTTTAACGATATATCTTTTGTAGTCTTTTTAAATAAATATGTCAAAAAATCAAGAAAAACCGTGTTTTACCAATATTATTCTAAGTTAGCCATGAAAAAAAAAACAAAGAACTTATTAAACGTCAAATGATAGTATCATCTGTCTGTGGTGTTATAATATTTTCGTGTAATTCAATAGTCTGTAGAAATTTTGTTGTGATTATGGCTACATTTGCAAATAACGAAAAATTTGACATGCTGAGATGCTTCATTCTTTGCCATAAAAACTGTGTAGAAGCTGAACGAATGTACTTAAGGTTATATCCTGAAAGAAGGCAGCCCAGTGCTCGTACGTACAGAAATTTGGAATTAAATTTAAAAGAATATGGTTCCTTCGATAAACCAACTAGAAATTTAAAACAAATCAATGAAGAATCAGAATATGCTGTTTTAGAATGCGTTATCGAAGATCCATCTACTTCTGTTAGAGAAATTGAAGTGTTACAAAAACTACTGCACACAGAATTTTAAAGCGTAATAAATATCATCCATACAAATATAATGTTTTACAAGGACTTAGAGCTGGAGATTATGAACGAAGATCGATATTCTGTCAGTGGTATGTAAATCAATGCCAAAGAAATCATGATTTCCCCACTAAAGTCTTATGGTCGGATGAAAGTAAATTTACGAATAACGGCATGTTTAATAGACACAATAGCCATATTTGGAAAACCGAAAAACCTCGTGCTGTTAGGGAAAGTCGACATCAAGTGAGATTTGATTTTAATGTTTGGTGTGGCATGTTAGGCTCGAAACTTATTGGACCAATATTTTTTTACGAAACTCTAAACAGTGCTAGATATTTACATTTATTACGAACTCAGTTAGAGGATGTTCTTGATGATTTGCCACTAATTGACACTATAAATATCTGGTTTCAACAGGATGGTGCTCCACCCCATAATTCTAACCAGATCAGCGAATATCTTAAGAACCGGTTTCCCAACTCCTGGATTGGTAATCGTGGGTATATTCTATGGCCAGCAAGATCGCCAGATCTTAGTCCTTTGGACTATTTTCTCTGGGGACATGTAAAGGATAAAGTTTATGCTCAATCTTTTGAAAACATTGAAGATCTTCGTCAAGCTGTGCTTAATGCATTTGGTAGCATTACTCGCCGACAAATACACAGTGCAATTAGATCGACACTACGCAGATCACAATTATGTTTAGAACGTAATGGACAACTGTTTGAACATCTACTATAAGAATATTATTTTCTTTTTCATAATTCTAACTATTATAAATCCATGTTTTTCTCTAAAAATATTTAGTAATTGTTAATTCAAGTTTCACATTTGTCTTAAAAAATGTTATTAAAATATTTGTTTCTTGATTTTTTGGCATATTTATTTAAAAAGATACTACAAAAGATATATCGTTAGAAAGAGGAGAAAAAAGCACATCGAACTATTCCAAAGCCAACTTGCCTGTTTAATGCGTTCCATGGCTAACTTAGAATAATATTGGTAAAATACGGTTTTTCTTGATTTTTGGAGTTATTTATAAAAATAAATATAACATATGATATACCGTTAGAAAGAGGAAAAAAAAGCACATCGAACTATTTCAAAGCCAACTTTGCGGCTCATAAGAAAAAACGAAGTTAGGGGTAATATCTCAAAAACGGTAAGTGATAAAAAAAATCAAAAATTATAGTTACATTCTACTTAAAAAAGTACCTTAAGAAAGTACAAATAAAATTGTTCTAATGATTAAAACCAGGGCATGAAACCGGTTTTTTAAACCGGTTTAAAAAACCGGTTAACCTTTATTTTTTGTCCAAAATTGTGATTTTTAACCGAAACCGAAACCGTTATTTTTAAAGGCAAAAAAAACGGTAACCTTTAACCAAAATAATAAAAAACCGGTTTTTTAAACATCTCTTTTTAATAAAAATTATTTTGAAAAAATACAAAATCTGTATTAATGTGATTAGTTTACCAAAAGTAATTACTGAATGCTTGATTGTACATATATTATAAAATTATAAATAGATAATATATTTTTATACTTTGCATTCCAAATCTGAATAATGTTAAAAACCGGTTAAATTAACCGGTTTTTTCAAAACCGGTTTTTTACGGAAAAAACCGGTTTTTCAACAAAAACCGTTATAAAAATAAAGTTCTTGAATTCGGTTAACCGTTAACCAAAATTTTTTTCGGTTTCTAGCCCTGATTAAAACAAAAAAGTTATGAGAGAAAAAAGAAATTGGACATTTTCATATTTTTTGCTATAACATCTGAAGCACGAAGAATTTTGTACATTTAAAAACTGATTGTGGCTCGTCTCATCCTTAGGAATAATTCATCTAATTTAAACAAAGCTGTATCTCTTATAATAAGCGAGATCCCCATGCTGGAAATCTAATCTGGGGCACCCTGTATATTATTGGATGAGGAAAAAATCCTCTCTCTCGTGATGTCACAGCCAACTATGGGTTTCATTTAAAAAAATACAACTTTATGTCATAACTCGAATTTCGATTTTTTTTTGAAAAATCGTCTACGCCACTGTATTCTTATCAAAAAAGTGTATGTAGAACGTCATTTTTTTTAATAAACAAGCGAGATATAGTCATAAAACGAAAAAGTAAAAAAATCGAGTTATCGGTGATAACTCGAAAACAAACGACGATAACCAATTTTAGTTTTCACCATTAAATTTTTCTCCAAAAAAGAGATTGAGGAAGGTAGGTCCGTTTTTCGATACCTCTTATAATTACTTATAGTCCCTTTGAAAACATCGAAATTTGCCCACTCTGTACAGTAGAATATAACTTAATCTAGTTTTTTTTTAAATATTTAGTTAAGCTAGTAAGTTAAGTTAGCTTTATTTAGCAATTGCTATTACATTGTAACATAATTTACATAGGTAAAAATAAATATAATAAAAATAAAAATAGAATGAAATAAAATAAAAATCTAAAAATCTTCTAAATTCTAAATATCTAAAATAATAGTTTAATAGCGTTCTAATACGTACTCCTTAATTAATTTAATACCCTTTTTATAATTATTACATATTTTGACTTGATGCGGCATATTATTAAATATTTTAAAACCTTGATAAAATAACGAACGAGCAGTTTGACTTTTAGTACATTTCGCTATAACGAAATCAAGCCTATTTCTAGTTTTATAACTGTGGATCTCATGGACTAATTTTACATTTTCATACAGATATTTTGGTGTTTTATGTAATTTAATTTTTATAACTAGCTCTAATCTTCTAAATATTATTCTCTGATAAATACTTATAAATTGAAATGTATTTAACATAACCTTGATAGGGGAATGAATTGAACACTTTAGAATAGTGCGCATGGCGCGATTTTGTAGTTTTTGTAATTGTTGAAGCTCATTTTTATTTAAATTAATAAGTAAATGAAGCGCAAAACTCAAAATGAGGAGCTATTATTGTTTTATACAGTAAAACTCTAGTGTACAGGGTGGACCAAATTCGAATGTTTTACGGAGTATATGATGAAATTTCATTTTTCGTCTGTAGTGCCAAAATGGAATCAGATAGAAAAAATGTGATTACACAGGCGTTATTTTCTCAAAAAAATAGCCCAAGAGACCGAAATCAGATTTTCGCTATCTATTACGGTAACCGAGATACCCCGTAAAACATTCGAATTTGGTCCACCCTGTACATACTAATGTGTTTGCTACATCTTTTGAAGAAAAAAATCTTTTTGAAAATTTTGTTCATCATGTATTTTGTGTGTAACTTAAACGTTAAATTTTCATCTAATATAACACCAAAGTATTTAATTTCGGTTACTCTTTCTAAATTAATGTAATTATTACACAAAACAATAAAAAAAAAACTTAAAAACGTAGATATTAATTCCTAAATAATGTGCACCTCGCAGAATTTTAATAATCAAAGTTGCTCAAGTATAATATTTGACAATAAATCAAATTTGTTTGCTAAAAAAAGCACTAAAACTTTAGGCAGTTTTAAGTTATTTATGAAAAGATTTTATATATTTTAGGATTACCATTGAATAATGCATTACTAACTCAATGATAAAACGTGCGTGACCATATTAGAACTTTATTCAAATATCTAACAAAAGTGTCTGCTTTTGTTTAACCAACCAAGGCAAACTTAACCGTCTGGTGTGTACATAGTGCTTCATTCATTAATTCACTAATAGAGATTTATAAGGTAAATAAGCTACGTGCTTTAAATTATCAGACATAATAAGTTTCAAAAACACCGAATATACCAAGAAATACACACACAATCGACCATAGTCTTTTTCTTATCTCTTTTTCAAGTACTAGCAAGCAAATATAAGTGTTTCTCCATTACACAATACGCAGTTGTTTCATGCAATTTTAACTTGCATTAAAAACTATCATTTTTTTTATAGGTAGAATATAATTATCAGTACAAAACAATTCGCAATAAGGTTTTTATCTACCAAAACATCAAAAGATATAAAAAACAAAATACCGATCTAGTAATCCGTTAAATAAAAGACGGATAAAATAAACCGATTTTAGTGTTATACAATCCCTCTTTAAACAGTTTTAAGTTCTGTACATGATAATAATTGAAAAGCTTAGATAAGATCGACTATAAACGTAATTAATTTTAAACAGAAATTATATTTTATTTTCGTGCTACCCAAATTGTTTTCCCTACTTTCTTAATCAAATTAATTTTTAAGAAAGGACCATGATTACCTCCACTCCTGATTTTAATAAACATTTAAGATAAAATATTTCGAGCAATAAAGTTTTGCTTTTTTGGATAAATTCTTGTTTATGGCTTAAAATTATAATTTATACGCCCTTAGGACGCACCTTAAGAAATTGCTGATTTGGTGCCATAAATAATCTGTCATATACTTATCGGTGTGTACAGCGTGGGCAAATTTCGATGTTTTCATAGGGAATCTCGTTTGTGAAATTAAAGAAAAACGATTTGGATGCTTTACAAGCACTTTTTTTTAATAAAAATGCAGTGGCGTAGACAAGTGTTCAAAAAACATTTTGAAATTCGAGTTGTGACATAAAGTTGTATTTTTTTAAGTAGAACCCGTAGTTGGCATCGCGAGAAAGATGATTTTTTCCCCTTCCAATAATACCTTTAGGTATCTCATGAGGGGTCGATTTATTTATTTTCCTTGCATTATAGCAAAACTTTACAAATTTCAAAGTAATTTTTAATATTTACCGTTTTCAAAAATATTCTATCATTTCCGGTTTTCGAGTTATCGAATAAAAAGTGTTTTTTTGTCATATTAATAATGTGTCATATCTCCGTTATTGTTGTAAATATCAAAAATATTTATTAAGATTATTTTTGGATATTTTTATGTTTAATTTGATTATACTAAAAAAAAAAAATTTATGCTCGCCGTTAAAAAGTTATGACATAAACTTACCTTTTTTTAAATGGAAACGATAGTTGGCTATGACCTATTTAAATTCCTCATTTTTTTTTTCATTCCAAATATATAAGGGTCGATGTATTTATTTTTAATAATACGCAAGTTATGAAGGTTTTTTAGGTTTTTTTTCTAAGAAAATCATAGTAGGCTATGAAAACAAAAACCAAACAAGGTGTAAAACCTTACAAAACTCATGTGGTACAAGTTACCAAGGTTTTTTAATTTGTTGTGGAGATAAACATTGTAAATATTTGAAAATAAGAAAACAACGATATAGTCGGTATCAGCAGTAATGTAGGATATTGTTGTTTATCTTATGTTCAACAAATTTCGTATTTATCTCAATACTTAACAAATTAAAAAACCTTGGTTACTTGTACCACATGAGTTTTATAAGGTTTTACACCTTGTTTATTTTTTGTTTTCACAGCCTACTATGATTTTCTTAAAAAAAAAACCTAAAAAACCTTCATAACTTGCGTATTATTAAAAATAAATACATCGACCCTTATATATTTGAAATGAGAAAAAAATGAGGAATTTAAATAGGTCATAGCCAACTATAGTTTCCATTTAAAAAAAGGTAAGTTTGTGTCATAACTTTTTAATGGCGAGCGTAATTTTTTTTTTTTAGTATAATCAAATTAAACATAAAAATATCCAAAAATGATCTTAATAAATATTTTTGATATTTACAACAATAACGGAGATATGACACATTATTAATATGACAAAAAAACACATTTTATTCGATAGCTCGAAAACCGGAAATGATAGAATATTCTTGAAAACGGTTCTGAGTTTGTCTCAAAAAACTGCACATTTTTGGTAATTTAACCGTTTCTCTATCTTAAATATTAACCGAGATACCCATGCAATCCCATCGAATTTGGACCACCCTGTACACAGATTAAAATTTTTGGACTTTTTTGAAAATTTTTAGATTTTCATCGTGATGCTTAATATTATCTAACACCGCCATTTTTCAAGAAAAAACGCTTAAATTTAGACCAGGCCTAGAAGAAACCTTGGAGTACATCCTGGAATTCTTGCAATCTATGCATTACTTACAGGGTGTCCAAAACTTAATTTTCTTTTAATACAACTTCAGACCACTAAAACTCGTTTTTTTTTCAAATACAATGCCCATACTTTTTTTTCATTTTCTAATGCAAAATTACATTCTGCATCAATCTGTGTTAGCGTTTCCTATACCTATCTGCAACAATTTTCGAGTTATTAAGTTATTAACTTTTGGCGTTTCCGGAAGTGTCGCCATCTTGCAAATATTTTCAATTAACAGACAAGATGCCATTATGGTCATAACCAAAATTTCAGATCCATACCCTTTTTCATTCTTCATATATTTTTAAGTACCGGTCTCACCCTGTATAGTGTATATTGTAACATAGTCAACGAACATGCTTTAATACTTGCAAGTATAGTTAAAATTTAAAATTGTACATCTGTGATAAAAAATCAGCAAAAAGTCCTTATAATAAAATTTTAAAAAACACGTGCTTGTACTTTACAGTATTATTTAATTGATGAGTGGGATATGTAGCTTTATTTTGATTTATGTCATTAATAATTTTAATTGAAACTGTTATAAATTTTTTTAGATGCCATAGGCACATTTAAAATACATAAAATTATAGGACAAACATTGTTACAACACAGCGCTTTAAAATACTTCTTACAAATGCCCCCCCTATTATTGCAGAAATAATATTAGATGGTTTATTAAAAACAATAATGCCAAAAATATCTGATAACATCCCTTTTTTAAAGAAATATGTAGACGATTTAATTTTAGGCGTTCCAAAATCCGAAGTCAAGAACATTTTAAACTTATTCAACAGTTACCATCCAAAAATTTAATTTACCTGTGAGACAGAAACAGATTATTCAATAAATTTTTTAGAAGTCACCCTTTTCAGAGACAACAAATAACAATCATGGTTCAATGTACACAAAAGCAAATCTAATCATGGTCTAGAGCCCCTCAGATTTTAAACCAAAATCGTAGCGTAACGAAACAGCACAATCAAAAATTTTAACAGCACACGCCAGCACAAGGCTAGCACAATACATCTGTCTAAAAAAATGTTTAAATTACTTGGTGAGGGGGCTATCATGTCTACAGCCCCTCCAATTTAAAATCAAAATGTGTAATGGAACCAGCACAATCAAAAATTTTAACAAAGCACGCCAGCACAAGGCTAGCACAACATATCTGTCTAAAAAAAATGTTTAAATTACGTGGTGGGGGGGCTATCATGTCCACAGCCCCCCCAAATTAAAATCGAATTTGAAGCCTAACGGAACAAGCACAATCAAAAATTTTAACAAAGCACGCCAGCACAAGGCTAGCACAACATATCTGTCTAAAAAAAATGTTTAAATTACGTGGTGGGGGGGCTATCATGTCCACAGCCCCCCCAAATTAAAATCGAATTTGTAGCCTAACGGAACAAGCACAATCAAAAATTTTAACAAAGCACGCCAGCACAAGGCTAGCACAACATGTCTGTCTAAAAAAAATGTTTAAATTACGTGGTGGGGGGGCTATCATGTCCACAGCCCCCCCAAATTAAAATTGAATTTGTAGCCTAACGAAACCAGCACAATCAAAAATTTTAACAAAGCACGCCAGCACAAGGCTAGCACAACCTTATACATTAAAAAAAAAGTTACATTTCAAATGTGGGGAGGCCCAGGACATGGACCTAATCTCTTGTCAAAGAGCAAGAATATTGTAAATAATCTCTAACATTTACATGGTTATGTTAATTAAATATATTGTACATATCTTTCAACTTTTTTAAACTGAAATTGTAGAGATCTTCGGTTAATAATAAAATAACTTTATTAGTATAAAAAAACGGTCAACAAATTTCAGTACCACGCTATTTTATTGTGACCAGTAATATGACATTTCATGTTTGTTTGTCCATATTTCTTTTTTTTTTCGTTAGCGAATATCGTAGTGACTACTACTTGTAGTAATTTTCATTAAATTTTTTTACCGTAGCTGACTTATAAAAAAACTAAACGTACACATACGTGTCAGTATCCCTGAAGAGGTTAAGGACAAAAACCATGCCAAAAATGTTTTTAAAGTGTTTGTTTCTCTATCTTTTCGTATAAGCGAAATATTTAAGCTTTTTGAAAATTGCCAAAAATCGGTTTTTGGCTATATTTCGAAAATTAGAAAAGATGTCAAGGATCTGTTTACGGAAATGAATTCCTCTCAAAAAAAGAAATCGATAATTGTAGGGGAGACCGGGGATAAAAGTAACACGGGTAGGTTGTAACAGTGCCTATAGTTTCTTTAATTTTTGTTTTATATCGCCCTAAACGCTTTTGCAATGTTAAGTTACATCCAGCTCCCTACCTACATTGCTAGTTTTCATCTGTCATAGAGGTTAACTTTTTGCCAGCCAGAGTCACTATTTTCCGCCTAAAAGTTACTGCGTTGTCTCATCCGTCGAGTAACTTTTAGGCGATCTCTAAAATAGGAACAAAAAAGTACCTATATTATTTTGTTCTAAATTTAGTTGGCTATTGGTGGATGCAATACAATTTGACGTTAGAATCGTGGTTAATTGTGGATTCCCTGAATTTTTTTTTGTGTACACTTGGGGTCAAAAGTAACACAGTGTTACAACCAGGGATGGAATAACGTTTTAAATCGTTACGTTATTGTATAACGTTATTTATTATTTGTTTTCGTTACATAACGTTATAAATAACGTTAAAAAAATGAATTGTTATGTTATATAACGTTATATAACGTTACATAAATTATGATATACAGGGTGTTTCTTAAATAATGCGAAAAAAATCGGAAGGTGATTCCTTATTGAAAATAAAGTGGGGTCTTTTACATAACAATTTTTTCTTAGACGTCTCCTTTCGGAGTTACACCCCCCTAAAGGGGAGCGATAAAATTAGTTTTTTATTTTATTTCTCAAGTTTAGATAAATGTAGGAGAATGATATTTGGTAGATGTTTTATACTTATTAAAAGGTTTCCCATAGTAATATTTTCAATCATCTCCCACCTTCATAGGGGGCTGATAAGTGCGGCCCCTGTTGGTTTTTTAATCAGAACTTTTTGGTGTTTTGGAATTTTGCAAAAAAAAAAAATTGTTAGTTTGATTTATTTAGAACCTTTTTTTATTTTTTAGTTTTCGTAATTCTTACAGTTTTGAGTAAACAATTAAATGAGTGAATATGATGTTTATGTTCATATTGGGTAGAATTGACGGGCGTTTTAGCGTTGTCGCCGCGTAAGCGTCAAAATGAATTACACCCGTCACTTCTATCCAATATCGTTTTATATTGGAATATTTGATGGTTCATGTTCATTCATATAATTTTTTACTCAAAAACTGTAGATTTAACGAGGACAGTTAAAGAATAAAAGAAACTTCTAAATAAATCAAGTTTTTAAAGAAAATTTAAAATTACTAGATTTCAACCCACCAAAAAAGTCCTGATAAAAAAACCAACAGGGGGCGCACTTTTCAGCCCCCTGTGAAGGTGGGAGATGATTAAAAATATTACTATGGGAAACCTTTTTATAAGTATAAATCTCCCACATTTATCCAAATTTGAGAAATAAAATAAAAACCAAATTTTACCGATCGCCTTTAGAGGGGTGTAACTCCGTTTAGAGGGGTGTAACTCCGAAAGGAGACTCTAAAGAAAAAAACATATGAAAGACCCCTATTAATTTTCGATTAAGTATCACCTCCCGAATTTTTTCACATTATTTAAGAAACATGCTGTATAAAAATAATTTTTATTTGTAACTCTGAAATTATTTTTGGGATCTGTAAATGTAAATTTAAAAAATAGTACCTACAAAATTACGTTGAGGTTGAGATATTTTATTTTCATTTTAATTTCTAAAATACAAACAAAATATTATATCTTCTGAAAATAAAAAGTTCGCTATATAAAAATTTAATTTATAGAGAATAACGATACAAAATAACTTTTAACGAAACGTTATCGGTTATTATAACGTTATATAACGTTATAAAAATATCGTTACGTTATTGTACAAAAAATTATAGTTGAATCGTTATTATAACGTTATCGGGTATCGTTACGTTACGTTTTCCATCCCTGGTTACAACCAACCCCAATTAATGTTTTCACTTGCAAATGTTCACTCTTAGCACATAATTGGTGGCTTTCTTCGTAGATGAGAATATACAAGAGTTGTCGGAATAATTTTCCAGTTTGTTGTATCTTTTTGATTCACATTTTTAAATATGTAGGTACTTATAATCTTGGCAAACCTGTTAACTGCAGTCCCAAATTATTAAATTATAAAACTCAGTATATAATATCGGTTTAATGATGGAAATGTATGTAAAGCTAAATCATTTCTTAAAAAGCATTTTAAATTATAAAACCTATGTAAATTGGTAAGATCTGGTACTTTTGGTTTTCCTACCAGCCGCCATTGTTTTTATTCTATTACCTTAATATTTATAACTTAATATAAACAAAGCTTTAACCAACCCAACTTAACCTGACCCTCTTTTACTGATTTAATGAATGACGGTCAGTTTAAGGGCGGTTAGATTTTTTTTAAATAAAACAAACAGTTATTATGATCCAGTATAAATTTAATAATTTGGGACCGCCCTTACCTGGTATGCCATCCTGTTCACTTATCATTTTGTATTGTACCAAAGATTTTTTTTTTTATTTTTTCATTTTGCTAATGTGTATTTTTGAATAAAATATTAATTTTGTTGATGAATACTAATATATTTACCCACTACTTATGAGCTGTGTAAATTATTTTGCCGTTACAACTTACCCCAATCATTGTTACTTTTAGCCCCAACGTTGAGGTTGAAAGTAACAACTGTCTTACTAAAGAAAAAAAAAATTTCTAACAGTTGCTTTACGAAACACATGAAATAAATATCTTGGAAGCAAGACAAATGTCCAATCTATCATTAAACCAATTTGGATGTAAAAAATTTGTAATAATCTATGAGAAATTAAATAAAAACAAAAAAATGTTACTTTTATCCCCGGTCTCCACTACTTAGTTTTTTTCTATCTCTGATAATAACCGAGATACCCTGTTTGGACATCGAAAATAGGCCACCCTGTACAACCATTTCTATTAACAAATTCGTGATTCACCTATCAAAAGATTAAAACAACACGAAGCTATATCAGGGTTGGTATCTATCTGATAGCAATTATTACAAATGACTTAGATGTACTGATTGTTAGTTATTCATAGTAGAAAAGTTTACAGTGTAAGAAAAAACTTAAATATTTTCCCAAAAATGGAGTTGAAAGTGTTATTTTTAATAACAGTTTACATTGCCACCGGTAAGTTTAAATAAACCTTTAGAAAAATGTTAATACTCCTATTATATTTAAATCAAGCAGTGATATAAGCATTGCATATAAAATATCAAAAAAATTTATTGAAATTATTTAGCATAACGTGTTAATTATTTATTTATGCCTTAATTAATTTTCCAAGATTTAGCTTTAGTACCTAATCGAACGCGAATGTCAATTTTTTTCAACTAAACAACACCTGATTGTTTTGTAAAACTAATTTTCAGCACTGATTATTCTTGTTGCAATTTTGTAGGTTTTATGCCGCATCAAGTCAAAATATGTAATAATTATAAGAAGGTATTAAATTAATTAAGGAGTACGTATTAGAACACTATTAAACTATTACTTATTTTAGATATTTAGAATTTAGAAGATTTTTAGATTGTTATTTTATTTCATTATATTTTAATTTTTATTATATTTACTATTACTATTAATTATGTTACAACGTAATAGCAATTGCTAAATAAAGCTAACTTACTTACTTTTATCTAATAAATAAAACAAACAAGATTTTCAAGTTGAACATGAACAATTTACATTAAAACACACTACAAAATGTAGAATCGCAATGTAAATTTGAACACTTTCAACTCGATCAATTTTTTCAACTCTTAACTTTTAGATCTAATCATAAAACTTAAACGATTATTTTTACATTGTATTAAGACTTATTACAATAACATTTCCATATAAATATTTCTGTTTAAATCAGGGCTCGAAACCGAAAAAAATTTTGGTTAACGGTTAACCGAAATCGAGAACTTTATTTTTATAACGGTTTTTGTTGAAAAACCGGTTTTATTCGTAAAAAAGCCGGTTTAGTGTAAACCGGTTAAATTAACCGGTTTTTAAAATTATTTAGATCAGGAATGCAAAGTATGAAAAGATATTATCTATTTATAATTTTATAATATATGTACAATCAAGCGTTCAGTAATGACTTATGGTAAACTAATCACATTTAATACAGATTTTGTATTTTTCATCGTAATTTTTATTAAGAAAAGATGTTAAAAAAACCGGTTTTTTATTATTTTGGTTAAGGGTTACCGTTTTTTTTTGCCTTTTAAAATAACGGTTTCGGTTTCGGTTAAAAATCACTTTTCTGACAAAAAATAACGGTTAACCGGTTTTTAAAAAACTAAACAATTTATTTTGATTTAGTTTATGGTATGTTTCTGTGTATGTATTGAAACTAAATTTGGGTTTTATATTTTTCTAGCAACGGCCCTTTACTGCAGGACATGCCGAGACGACAGTTGTGATACAAAAAATGTAGCCTATGTACAATGCACAAGACATGTCCCATTTTTACCCTATGGATTTGAAAGAGACAGTTTTAATATGGTGAACGCCGAGTATGCATGTGTTGATCTAGAATATACAACAAGTAAGTGCACTAAGTTCATATACAGAATACGTAATAGAATTAATTAGTTAAATAAGGAAGCACTTCTTTTCGCAGGATCAGCATTTCTAAACAATTGTGCATGTTTTGAAGAGATTTTTAATAATTCAAGCATTATTTTTATCTCTGTCTTCATTTTATATTAAAAAAAAAAACTTTTTATTATAGATAACTTTCATTTGAAGTGTCATTTCTAAGATTAATATCCCAAAAATTCTTGTTAATCAAGAAAATTATAAAATTATACTAATTAGGATATTATTTGCACATGGTAACTTGTATGAAACTATTATTTGGAACAATTTCTAAACAGCATCTCTAACTGTATTAATTTTTTTTTCAGACAACAAGATTTCTCATGTACAACAGTGTTATATAGTTTCACCTAAGCAAAATTTATGTAAAAAAATTGCAAACAAACTACCACCCCACGTTCAATTGACAAAATGCATTTTGAATAAAGCACATAAATCACGAAACTTCCCGACACCTGCAATTTCCGAAACTAAACCTGCAATTACCGAAACTACACCTGCAGTTACCGAAACTACGCCAGCAATTACCGAAACTACACCTGCAGTTACCGAAACTACACCTGCAGTTACCGAAACGACACCTGGAATTACCGAAACTACACCTGGAATTACCGAAACTACGACTGCAGTTACCGACACTACGCCTGCAGTTACCAAAACTACGCCTGCAGTTACCGAAACGACACCTGGAATTACCGAAACTACACCTGGAATTACCGAAACAACACCTGAAGTTACCGAAACTACGCCTGCAGTTACCGAAAATACGCCTGCAGTTACCGAAACGACACCTGGAATTACCGAAACTACACCTGGAATTACCGAAACAACACCTGCAGTTACCGAAACGACACCTGGAATTACCGAAACTACACCTGGAATTACCGAAACTACACCTGCATTTACCGAAACTACGCCTGCAGTTACCGAAACTACACCTGCAGTTACCGAAAAGACACCTGGAATTACCGAAACTACACCTGGAATTACCGAAACTACACCTGCAGTTACCGAAACTACGCCTGCAGTTACCGAAACGACACCTGGAATTACCGAAACGACACCTAGAATTACCGAAACTACACCTGGAATTACCGAAACTACACCTGCAGTTACCGAAACTACGCCTGCAGTTACCGAAACGACACCTGGAATTACCGAAACTACACCTGGAATTACCGAAACAACACCTGCAGTTACCGAAACGACACCTGGAATTACCGAAACGACACCTGGAATTACCGAAACTACACCTGAAGTTACCGAAACGACACCTGGAATTACCGAAACTACACCTGGAATTACCGAAACTACACGTGCAGTTACCGAAACTACGCCTGCAGTTACCGAAACTACACCTGCAATTACCGACACTACACCTGGAATTACCGAAACTACACCTGCAGTTACCGAAACTACGCCTGCAGTTACCGAAACTACACCTGCAGTTACCGAAACGACACCTGAAATTACCGAAACTACACCTGGAATTACCGAAACTACACCTGGAATTACCGAAACTACACCTGCAGTTACCGAAACTACGCCTGCAGTTACCGAAACTACACCTGCAATTACCGACACTACACCTGGAATTACCGAAACTACACCTGCAGTTACCGAAACTACGCCTGCAGTTACCGAAACTACGCCTGCAGTTACCGAAACTACACCTGAAGTTACCGAAACGACACCTGGAATTACCGAAACTACACCTGGAATTACCGATACTACACCTGCAGTTACCAAAACTACCCCTGCAGTTACCGAAACTACACCTGCAATTACCGACACTACACCTGGAATTACCGAAACTACACCTGCAGTTACCGAAACTACGCCTGCAGTTACCGAAATTACACCTGCAGTTACCGAAACGACACCTGGAAATACCGAAACTACACCTGAAATTACCGAAACTACACCTGCAGTAACCGAAACTACGCCTGCAGTTACCGAAACTACACCTGGAATTACCGAAACTACACCTGGAATTACCGAAACTACACCTGCAGTTACCGAAACGACACCTGGAATTACCGAAACTACACCTGGAATTACCGAAACTACACCTGCATTTACCAAAACTACGCCTGAAGTTACCGAAACTACACCTGCAGTTGCCGAAACTACGCCTGCAGTTACCGAAACGACACCTGGAATTACCGAAACTACACCTGGAATTACCGAAACTACACCTGCAGTTACCGAAACTACACCTGCAGTTACCGAAACGACACCTGGAATTACCGAAACAACACCTGGAATTACCGTAACAACACCTGCAGTTACCGAAACGACACCTGGAATTACCGAAACTACACCTGGAATTACCGAAACAACACCTGTAGTTCCCGAAACGACACCTGGAATTACCGAAACTACACCTGGAATTACCGAAACTACACCTGCAGTTACCGAAACTACGCCTGCAGTTACCGAAACTACACCTGGAATTACTGAAACTACACCTGCAGTTACCGAAACTACGCCTGCAGTTACCGAAACGATACCTGGAATTACCGAAACTACACCTGGAATTACCGAAACTACACCTGGAATTACCGAAACTACACCTGGAGTTACCGAAACTACGCCTGCAGTTACCGAAACAACACCTGCAGTTACCGAAACTACACCTGTAATTACCGAAACTACACCTGCAATTACCGAAACTACGCCTGCAATTACCGAAACTACACCTGCAATTACCGAAACTACACCTGCAATGACCGACACTACACCTGCAATTACCAAAACTACACCTGGGACTACCGAGACTACGCCTGTTATTACCGAAACTACACCTGCAATTACAGAAACTACGCCTGCAGTTACCGAAACGACACCTGGAATTACAGAAACTACACCTGGAATTACCGAAACAACACCTGCAGTTACCGAAACGACACCTGGAAGTACCGAAACGACACCTGGAATTACCGAAACTACACCTGCATTTACCGAAACCACACCTGCAGTTACCGAAACTACACCTGCAGTTACCGAAACTACGCCTGCAGTTACCGAAACGACACCTGGAATTACCGAAACTACACCTGGAATTACCGAAACTACACCTGCAGTTACCGAAACGACACCTGGAATTACCGAAACTACACCTGGAATTACCGAAACAACACCTGTAGTTACCGAAACGACACCTGGAATTACCGAAACTACACCTGGAATTACCAAAACTACACCTGTAGTTACCGAAACTACGCCTGCAGTTACCGAAACTACACCTGGAATTACCGAAACTACACCTGCAGTTACCGAAACTACGCCTGCAGTTACCGAAACGACACCTGGAATTACCGAAACTACACCTAGAATTACCGAAACAACACCGGCAGTTACCGAAACGACACCTGGAATTACCGAAACCACACCTGGAATTACCGAAACTACACCTGCAGTTACCGAAACTACGCCTGCAGTTACCGAAACGACACCTGGAATTACCGAAACTACACCTAGAATTACCGAAACTACACCTGCAGTTACCGAAACTACGCCAGCAGTTACCGAAACGACACCTGGAATTACAGAAACTACACCTGAAATTACCGAAACAACACCTGCAGTTACCGAAACGACACCTGAAAGTACCGAAACGACACCTGGAATTACCGAAACCACACCTGCAGTTACCGAAACGACACCTGAAATTACCGAAACTACACCTGGAATTACCGAAACGACACCTGGAATTACCGAAACTACACCTGCAGTTACCGAAACAACACCTGCAGTTACCGAAACGAAACCTGGAATTACCGAAACTACACCTGGAATTACCGAAACTACACCTGCAGTTACCGAAACTACGCCTGCAGTTACCGAAACGACACCTGGAATTACCGAAACGACACCTGGAATTACCGAAACTACACCTGTAATTACCGAAACTACACCTGCAGTTACCGAAACTACGCCTGCAGTTACCGAAACGACACCTGGAATTACCGAAACTACACCTGGAATTACCGAAACAACACCTGCAGTTACCGAAACGACACCTGGAATTACCGAAACTACACCTGAAGTTACCGAAACGACACCTGGAATTACCGAAACTACACCTGGATTTACCGAAACTACACCTGCAGTTACCGAAACTACGCCTGCAGCTACCGAAACTACACCTGCAATTACCGACACTACACCTGGATTTACCGAAACTACACCTGCAGTTACCGAAACTACGCCTGCAGTTACCGAAACTACACCTGCAGTTACCGAAACTACGCCTGCAGTTACCGAAACGACACCTGGAATTACCGAAACTAAACCTGAAATTACCGAAACTACACCTGCAGTAACCGAAACTACGCCTGCAGTTACCGAAACCACACCTGGAATTACCGAAACTACACCTGGAATTACCGAAACTACACCTGCAGTTACCGAAACTACGCCTTCAGTTACCGAAACTACACCTGGAATTACCGAAACTACACCTGGAATTACCGAAACTACACCTGCAGTTACCGAAACTACGCCTGCAATTACCGAAACTACACCTGCAGTTACCGAAACTACGCCTGCAGTTACCGAAACGACACCTGGAATTACCGAAACTACACCTGGAATTACCGAAACTACACCTGCAGTTACCGAAACTACACCTGCAGTTACCGAAACGACACCTGGAATTACCGAAACTACACCTGCAGTTACCGAAACGACACCTGCAGTTACCGAAACTACGCCTGCAGTTACCGAAACGACACCTGGAATTACCGAAACCACACCTGGAATTACCGAAACAACACCTGCAGTTACCGAAACGACACCTGAAATTACCGAAACTACACCTGGAATTACCGAAACAACACCTGTAGTTACCGAAACGACACCTGGAATTACCGAAACTACACCTGGAATTACCGAAACTACACCTGGAATTACCGAAACAACACCTGCAGTTACCGAAACGACACCTGGAATTACCGAAACTACAGCTGGAATTACCGAAACTACACCTGCAGTTACCGAAACTACGCCTGCAGTTACCGAAACTACACCTGGAATTACCGAAACTACACCTGTAATTACCGAAACTACACCTGCAGTTACCGAAACTACGCCTGCAGTTACCGAAACGACACCTGGAATTACCGAAACTACACCTGCAGTTACCGAAACTACGCCTGCAGTTACCGAAACGACACCTGGAATTACCGAAACTACACCTGGAATTACCGAAACTACACCTGGGGTTACCGAAACTACGCCTGCAGTTACCGAAACAACACCTGCAGTTACCGAAACTACACCTGTAATTACCGAAACTACACCTGCAATTACCGAAACTACGCCTGCAATTACCGAAACTACACCTGCAATTACCGAAACTACACCTGCAATTACCGACACTACACCTGCAATTACCAAAACTACACCTGCAATTACCGAGACTACGCCTGTTATTACCGAAACTACACCTGCAATTACCGAAACTACGCCTGCAGTTACCGAAACGACACCTGCAATTACCGAGACCACGCTTGTAATTACCGAGACTACACCTGGAATTACCGATACGACGCCTGCAGTTACCGAAACCACACCTGCAATTACCGAAACTACACCTGTAATAACCGAAACTACACCTGCAGTTACCGAAACTACACCTGCAATTACCGACACTACACCTGCAATTACCGAAACTACACCTGTAATTACCGAAACTACACCTGCAGTTACCGAAACTACGCCTGCAGTTACCGAAACGACACCTGCAATTACCGAGACCACGCTTGTAATTACCGAGACTACACCTTCAATTACCGATACGACGCCTGCAGTTACCGAAACCACACCTGCAATTACCGAAACTACACCTGTAATTACCGAAACTACACCTGCAGTTACCGAAATTACACCTGCAATTACCGACACTACACCTGCAATTACCGTAACTACACCTGTAATTACCGAAACTACACCTGCAATTACCGAAACTACACCTGCAATTACCGAAACTACACCTGTAATTACCGAAACTACACCTGCAGTTACCGATACTACACCTGCAATTACCGAAACTACACCTGCAATTACCGAAACTACACCTGCAATTACCGAAACTACACCTGCAGCTACCGAAACTACGCCTGCAGTTACCGAAACGACACCTGCAATTACCGAGACTACGCCTGTAATTACCGACACTACACCTGCAATTACCGACACTACACCTGCAATAACCGAAACTACACCTGTAATTACCGAAACTACACCTGCAATTACCGACACTACACCTGCAATTACCGACACTACACCTGCAATTACCGAAACTACACCTGTAATTACCGAAACTACACCTGCAATTACCAAAACTACACCTGGAATTACCGGAACTACACCTGCAGTTACCGAAACTACACCTGCAATTACCGAAACTACACCTGTAATTACCGAAACTACACCTGCAGTTACCGAAACTACACCTGCAATTACCGAAACTACACCTGGAATTACTGAAACTACACCTGCAGTTACCGAAACTACGCCTGCAGTTACCGAAACGACAACTGGAATTACCGAAACTACACCAGGAATTACCGAAACAACACCTGCAGTTACCGAAACGACACCTGGAATTACCGAAACTACACCTGGAATTACCAAAACTACACCTGCAGTTACCGAAACTACGCCTGCAGTTACCGAAACGACACCTGGAATTACCGAAACTACACCTGTAATTACCGAAACTACACCTGCAGTAACCGAAACTACGCCTGCAGTTACCGAAACGACACCTGGAATTACCGAAACTACACCTGCAGTTACCGAAACTACGCCTGCAGTTACCGAAACGACACCTGGAATTACCGAAACTACACCTGCAGTTACCGAAACTACGCCTGCAGTTACCGAAACAACACCTGCAGTTACCGAAACGACACCTGGAATTACCGAAACTACACCTGGAATTACCGAAACTACACCTGCAGTTACCGAAACTACGCCTGCAGTTACCGAAACTACACCTGCAATTACCGAAACTACACCTGCAATTACCGAAACTACGCCTGCAATTACCGAAACTACACCTGCAATTACCGAAACTACACCTGCAATTACCGACACTACACCTGCAATTACCGAAACTACACCTGCAATTACCGAGACTACGCCTGTTATTACCGAAACTACACCTGCAGTTACCGAAACTACGCCTGCAGTTACCGAAACGACACCTGCAATTACCGAGACCACGCTTGTAATTACCGAGACTACACCTGCAATTACCGATACGACGCCTGCAGTTACCGAAACCACACCTGCAATTACCGAAACTACACCTGTAATTACCGAAACTACACCTGCAGTTACCGAAACTACACCTGCAATTACCGACACTACACCTGCAATTACCGAAACTACACCTGTAATTACCGAAACTACACCTGCAGTTACCGAAACTACACCTGCAATTACCGAAACTACACCTGCAATTACCGAAACTACACCTGCAATTACCGAAACTACACCTGCAATTACCGAAACTACACCTGCAGTTACCGAAACTACGCCTGCAGTTACCGAAACGACATCTGCAATTACCGAGACTTTGCCTGTAATTACCGACACTACACCTGCAATTACCGACACTACACCTGCAATTACCGAAACTACACCTGTAAATACCGAAACTACACCTGCAATTACCGACACTACACCTGCAATTACCGACACTACACCTGCAATTACCGAAACTACACCTGGAATTACCGAAACTACACCTGCAATTACCGAAACTACACCTGGAATTACCGGAACTACACCTGCAGTTACCGAAACTACACCTGCAATTACCGAAACTACACCTGTAATTACCGAAACTACACCTGCAGTTACCGAAACTACACCTGCAATTACCGAAACTACACCTGTAATTACCGAAACTACACCTGCAGTTACCGAAACTACACCTGCAATTACCGAAACTACACCTGTAATTACCGAAACTACACCTGCAATTACCGAAACTACACCTGCATTTACCGAAACTACACCTGCAGTTACCGAAACTACACCTGCAATTACCGAAACTACACCTGTAATTACCGAAACTACACTTGCAGTTACCGAAACTACACCTGCAATTACCGAAACTACACCTGTAATTACCGAAACTACACCTGCAATTACCGAAACTACACCTGCATTTACCGAAACTACACCTGCAGTTACCGAAACTACACCTGTAATTACCGAAACTACACCTGCAGTTACCGAAACTACACCTGCAATTACCGACACTACACCTGCAATTACCGAAACTACACCTATAATTACCGAAACTACACCTGCAGTTACCGAAACTACACCTGCAATTACCGAAACTACACCTGCAATTACCGAAACTACACCTGCAATTACCGAAACTACACCTGCAATTACCGAAACTACACCTGCAGTTACCGAAACTACGCCTGCAGTTACCGAAACGACATCTGCAATTACCGAGACTACGCCTGTAATTACCGACACTACACCTGCAATTACCGACACTACACCTGCAATTACCGAAACTACACCTGTAATTACCGAAACTACACCTGCAATTACCGACACTACACCTCCAATTACCGACACTACACCTGCAATTACCGAAACTACACCTGTAATTACCGAAACTACACCTGCAATTACCGAAACTACACCTGGAATTACCGGAACTACACCTGCAGTTACCGAAACTACACCTGCAATTACCGGAACTACACCTGTAATTACTGAAACTACACCTGCAGTTACCGAAACTACACCTGCAATTACCGAAACTACACCTGTAATTACCGAAACTACACCTGCAGTTACCGAAACTACACCTGCAATTACCGAAACTACACCTGTAATTACCGAAACTACACCTGCAATTACCGAAACTACACCTGCATTTACCGAAACTACACCTGCAGTTACCGAAACTACACCTGCAATTACCGAAACTACACCTGTAATTACCGAAACTACACCTGTAATTACCGAAACTACACCTGCAATTAGCGAAACTACACCTGCATTTACCGAAACTACACCTGCAGTTTCCGAAACTACGCCTGCAGTTACCGAAACGACACCTGCAATTACCGAAACTACGCCTGTAATTACCGAGACTACACCTGCAATTACCGATACGACGCCTGCAGTTACCGAAACTACACCTGGAATTACCGAAACTACACCTGCAATTACCGAAACTACGCCCACAGGGCCGGTTACTACACCAACAGTTTCTGATACTACACCTACAGGGTCTGATACTACTGGTACAGGACCAGTAGAGACAACGACTACTGATGATGGTGATGGTGCCGCAACTATTACAGTATCAGTTATAGCACTTATTGTTACGTTTGTTGTGCAAAGAATAGCGTAAGAAATGAAAGACAATAAAAATATTTATTTTTTATTTACTTCTACAAGATTTTATTAGGATACCAACTGCTTGTAAACGTAGAATAAAGTTATTTATAATTTCAGAATTTAAAAAAACAACATTATTGTTTAATGCTATTATTTAAGTTAATAAATAAAATTAAAGATTATCAAAAATAATTTGATTTAATATCTGAAACAAGAATCGCGCTATCCTAACCACATATTATTCGTTCCGATAGTGTAATAAACATTTATTTCTTATATTGCCCAAACAGCAATATAAAGCGCCAATTTTCTTTTTGTATTTCAGAAAGTATTGTGCATTTCACATACACCAAAAATTAAAAGCATCACTTGCAACAATACTATCCAAGCAGAAAATTAATTTTTATTACATTTCCATTGATAGTATAGTAAAATTTTTAAGATTTGATCGTTTTCTGTTATGTTAAATCGGCTGTTTGCTATAATTTGAATAAACTTTGAACTGATTTTTCTCGAAAATTTTCTTATGTATGGATACTTTTTTAACACATGGTCGGAATCAGAATTATATTCCCTATCGGATAGGGCCTATCCGAATCAACCAAAAAATATACTATGTAATTTAAAAAAAAAACAGTTGCCTATCGCGAATTTGACATACGTCATCGTAGAGATGACAAATGCACATCACTTAATAGAGAATTTGTGGACGTTTCCAAAAATATAAGGTTTGTTGGGGTTATTTTCAATAATTAAAAAGTTATAGGGGTGCGACAGTCAAACTGAATCACCCGGTATATTTTTACATATTATTATCGAAAATTTAATTAGGTACCTTTGAAATTTGTTAAAGGTCTATTATAACTAAAATTAATATTTCTCGTGTTATTGCGGTTTTCAGGATAATTAATGGGCACAAACAAAATATTTAATAGAAATTAATTAGTCGGCTTTGGAAATACTTTGATAATTTGTTTTAAATCTCAAATAACGTTCTATTTTCATCTTTAAGCTATATGTCTACCTGATTATAAATTAGTTTAATAAAAAACAATAAAATCGAAATTGTTTAATCCACATAAAAGAGGTGGATAGGAAGGCGAGGTACAATTGAATTTTAAAAAATTGACTTAATAGTGTTTGAAGTTTAAGCATTTGGACCGAGCATTAAAAACACCCTGTGTATTATTTTAAAATTTTAACTAGTCAGCAATCACTATGATACTATTGTCGAACAAATTTTCAAAGGAAGTCGTTCTGAAATTGCTATGTTGTGAAATCTCAATATACAGGGTGATTGATTGAGACCGGGCATTAAAAATATATGAAGAATGAAAAAGGGTATGAATCTGAAATTTTGGTTATGACCATAATGGCATCTGATCTGTTTAATGAAAATATTTTCAATATGGCGACACTTCCGGAAATACCGGAAGTTGACGTCTACTTTCTTATTTCAAATACTATGGTCTATTTTTTATTGCGTATTTGGATTTAAAACGTTATTTTAGAGGGACTTTTATTAGCATTCCCTATACCTAAGTGCAGCCATATTTGAGATTTTTGGACTTTTTTGAAAATTTTTCGATTTTCATCGTAATGCTTAATATTATCTACCGCCACCATTTTTGAAGCGAAAACGCTCAAATTTAGATTATGCATAGAAGAAAGCTTGGAGTTCATGCTGGAATTTTTGAAATCGATGCATTACTTACAGGGTGTCCAAAATTTAATTTTATTTTAATACAACTTCAGACCACTATAACAAATTTTTTTTAAATACAATGCCCAATATTTTTTTTCATTTTCTAATGCAAAATTCAATTCTGCAGCAATCCTTATTAGCATTCCCTATACCTATCTGCAATAATTTTCGAGTTATTAAGGGTTTTTGATAAAGTTAAGAACAAATTGTAACATTTTTAAATAGCAAGCCTTGGAATTGATAACAAATGCCAATATTGATAACTGTCAAAAACTTGTATCGCGTTTGTCAGTTGTGTTCATAAAAATGGAAAATCAAGGGTATTCAAACACAGATATTTTAAACTTATTTTACATTCATGGAGAATGTCACAAGATTATTACAAGAACTAGCCGTGTATTCAATGAGAGATATCCTCATTTGAATGTTATGACCAGACAAAAATTTCAACGAATAGAATCAAATTTTTTGAATCAAATTTTTTGTAATTCGGAAGAGTGAAATCTGGTAGTATTCGACCTAAGCGTGTAACAGGTAATGAAAATAATGAAGTTAACATCCTGGGATATTTTAATGCCCATCCTCGGCGGTCAATTCGATCGGCAGCACAAGACTTGGGTTTAACATACTATGCGATCCAAGCTACATTAGAAAAGCATAAAATGCACAACTATTCGTTCACTGCAGTTCAAGAACTTCACCTAGGCGACGATGTTAGAAGAGTGGAACAGATATTAATTAAAATCCAGAGACCCGCTGTTTCTTCGAAAAATTATCTGGACAGATGAGGCAAAATTTAATAGAGAAGGGGTAGTTAACAGGCGAAATTTACACCACTGGTCTACAGAAAACCCCCATTTAAAGCGAGATGTACATTTTCAAAATCATTTTAGTTTTAACGTTTTCTGTCTGCTTATGGATAATCGATATTCTTTTTTAATTTACGATCGAAATTTAACCGGCGAAAGGTACGTCGATATGCTAAGAGGAGTAGTGGCGGCATTTCTAGAGAGGTTGCCTCTTAATACTTTAAGAGAGTGTTGGTACCAGATGGACGGAGCTCCCGCCCATTCTACTCGTAACGTGGACCGGGAGCTCACACAGAATTTCGAAGACCGCTGGATTGGCCGTAATGGACCATTGCGATGGCCTCCAAGATCTCCCGATTTAACCCCTCTAGATTTTTTCCTGTGGGGCTACATTAAAAGCAAAGTATACGTCAGTCCAGTACGGACAAGGGAAGAATTGGAGGAACGCGTCAGAGCGGCATTCCGCCAGTTAAACCCCGATCACATTTACAAGGCTTGCACAGAAGCAGTTTATTCAAGAATTCATCGCTGTCTGCAGGAAAATGGGGGCCACATAAAGCATTTATAATTTTTTTGACCTTTATCTGTATTTTTGTTTTTCCTTATTTTATTTCCATCTTGTTACTTTATTCATACATATAAAATAAGTTTAAAATATCTGTGTTTGATTACTCTTGATTTTCCATTTTTATGAACACAACTGACAAACGCGATACAAGTTTTTGACAGTTATCAATATTGGCATTTATTGTCAATTCCAAGGCTTGCTATTTAAAAATGTTACAATTTGTTCTTAACTTTATCAAAAACCCTTAATAACTCGAAAATTATTGCAGATAGGTATAGGGAATGCTAATAAGGATTGCTGCAGAATTGAATTTTGCATTAGAAAATGAAAAAAAATATTGGGCATTGTATTTAAAAAAAAATTGTTATAGTGGTCTGAAGTTGTATTAAAATAAAATTAAATTTTGAACACCCTGTAAGTAATGCATCGATTTCAAAAATTCCAGCATGAACTCCAAGCTTTCTTCTATGCATAATCTAAATTTGAGCGTTTTCGCTTCAAAAATGGTGGCGGTAGATAATATTAAGCATTACGATGAAAATCGAAAAATTTTCAAAAAAGTCCAAAAATCTCAAAAATGGCTGCACTTATATAGGGAATGCTAATAAAAGTCCCTCTAAAATAACGTTTTAAATCCAAATACGCAATAAAAAATAGACCATTGTATTTGAAATAAGAAAGTAGACGTCAACTTCCGGTATTTCCGGAAGTGTCGCCATATTGAAAATATTTTCATTAAACAGATCAGATGCCATTATGGTCATAACCAAAATTTCAGATCTGCACCCTTTTTCATTCTTCATATATTTTTAATGCCCGGTCTCAATCAATCACCCTGTATAGAGCTGTTTCAAATAATTTATTGGTAATTTTATGAGAGTTATGTGCGATAAATTGTTTGTTCGACAACTAAATATAGTGCACAAAATGTTATACATGCGCATTCCTTCATCAACGCAGTTTTTGCCGAAAGTTGTCTTAACAAAGGCCAGTAATATTCTCCTTATCACCGATTTTTGTTTCTGCAAGTGGTCAATGAAACTTATCCCAACATTATTTGAGAAAATGGAGGTTTTTAAAAATAAAATCTTGGTTTTGAAAGTATAAATTAGTACTAGCATTAACTAACACAATGACATCTACAAGAATGCGATATTTTTCCTCTTGTACCTTACGGTGTCAAGGCACGTTTTCCTAATTCTTAATTATGTTTCTCCATCCTTGTTTATCATTAACTAACTAACTGTAGCACCTCTTTCCATTTCCTATTTAGCTTCTGGTCTTTCTCTACTTCTTTTTCCCTCAAGCTTTGCTT